>JAQQAE010000141.1:11199-41366 GCA_029823295.1 Pseudamia nigra | reverse complement strand
TATAAGGCGCAGTGTCATATTTGGACAAAATAGACGGCGTTTAGGTGCGCCTTATAGTGCGGAAAATACGGTACATAAAAAAACATACAGAATAATAATAAAGAGTGAGAAGAACAATAGTGGGATTCCTGGGCATGTCATTTTTGTTTCTTTTCTTTAAGCTGAAGGGCAACTGAATTTCCCTTATGGCATCAACAAGTGAATCAATTCATTTAAATCTCAACTAACAGGCATAAAATTCGAGTGAAAGAATGTTAACTTCTTTATGTCTTCACAGCAAACGTATCTGTACTCGAATTTATTGCAGGTCCTATAATGTTCAACATCATGGGACCATTTTTGTACAAGTGAACTAAGAAATAATCATTGACGTGGATCAAACATATGAATGAAAAACAAATTAATTAAAACATACGTTCACACTTAATTGCAGTAGTATTGCCAACTTAGTTGTTCACCTACAATTATGCAAAGGTTTACTCAAAAATCTTAAACTGATCATACATGTGGAAAACAAACACAGCTAACTATGCTACAACCTGATACACTACACACGAATGCACACTTTAAGCTTTTATTGCTAAATATTCTGAACAAAGGCGCGACTCTGTATGGACGAAAAGTCAAAAGGCATAAGTATGAATCAGTTTTTAATGATTAAACCGGTATATTTTGTGTCGTCGAGCTGCACGTCAGGCTTCATCACCGTCTCCTCCATCCGGCTACAGCTAGTTAGCAAAATGATGCTACAAGAGACAGCTTTCCATCCCTCAACAAAGTCTCAGTGCGGAAATCATCATTGTACTAATAGTAAGAGAAAACATACGCGTTTTAAAGCGCTTACCTCTGCAAAAATGCGTTTATATGCGCTTTTAACGAGCCAACGATGAGGACAATTCACAAAAAAGATGGAACCACTTCCTGCTAGTACGAAAGCCGAAGTGGGACAGAATACTCAGTTGACGTATTAAATGAGGTGCTTTTTTAATTTTCGTTAACAAAAGACACTGCATAATGCTACGTTTAAAAACAATGTCTAGGCCAATTTTTATAGAGTCGGTGTGAAAAAATATTCCATTGTATCGGCTCGTAACTTAGGGCACTGCATTTATGTGCAACACGGTGCTTCATCAGCAGCGGTGGGTTGAGTAAACAGAAACGATTCTCAGGCAAAATGGCTTTAAATACCTACAGTAGCTTTTTAAAACGCAATATCTGCAGAATCTGTGAAATGTGAAAATGTGTAAAATACCCTGAATAGGCTACACGTTTTGTAGTAACAGACGTTTTATTCCAGGTCTAATCTTTTGTGTTTGTTTGCCATGAAACCGCCAATAATGACAATAAGCTTGAAATTAATATAATACCAGGATCAAATAGTTTTGAAAATATTTGATTGCAAGTAATGTCATTTTGAGAAGACATATTTTAAACCAATTCATCCAGTAAACATGTAATCTATGAGTAGTAAGCGTTAGAGTTGGCAGATAAATCGATATTTATCATTACTATGAACAAAACAATGAAAGAAATGAACAAAAATGCCCCCCAAAACAAGAAAATTAACAATAATAATCAGGACAATGAAGGAAAAATATAATAATAAATCATATTTTAATAAACAAACACCAATTTACAAAATTATTTAAAAATGAACAAAATATTCAAGAAATGAACAAAATGTACAAAACAATAAAAAATCAATTAAAAATAAAGAAAACCCAGGAAATAATCAATAAAATGAACAAAGATGAACAAAATAAGTGACAAACAACAAAAAAAATGAACAAAATAATCAAGAACATCAGCCAAATGTATAAAATAATTAAGAAGGTGAACAAAAAAGAACAATATAACCAAGACAATGATCAAAAATATACAAACTTAATTAATAAAGAAAGCAAAAATGAAAAGAATCAAGAAATGAACAAAAATGTACATAACAACCAGGAAAATCTATAATAAATGAACAAGATAGTTGAGAAAATGAACAAATTCAACAAAGTGATAAAGAAGTGAACAAAACTGAAATAAAAGGAAATTAACAAACTGTACAAAATTATCAGGAAAATTTTTAAAAATTACATAATTATCAAGAAAACAAACAAAATGTACAAAATAATCAAGAAACTGAACAAAATGAACAACAGACAAAAGACAATCAACAAAAGTTAAACAAAATCATAAAGAATATCAACATTTTCAAAATGATTAAGCAGGAGAACAAAAAAGAACAACATAACCAAGTGAATCAACAAAATATACAAACTTAATTAACAAACTGAGCAAAATGAAAAAAAAAATCAGGAAATGATCAAAAATACACAAAGCAATCTAAAATGTAAACAAAATAATCAAGAATATGAGCAAAAATGTATAAATTAATCATCAAAATGAAGAAAAATAGGCGAAATAACCCCCCGAAATGAACAGACATATGCAGAATGATAAAGAAAATTGGATACATTAACAAAATAATCAACAAAAATGAACAACATAAGCAAAAATACTTTAAAGAAACGCATAAAGCAATATACAGTACAAATGATCGAGCCAATGAAAACAGATACAGGACCTATCTTTGGACCCGGACCCTCAGTTTGGGACCCACAGCTGTGTAGATGAAGCTGTGCAGTCTACCGGATGTTTATTTATTTATTTTTTTTAAAATCATATTTCATACAGTATATACCGTCCTGGAAATCACTTTGCCGTGTGGAGTGTAATCCTCTCTAATCTACACGGGGGCGCGCTCGCCACGCACAGACCGCTACACGGGGAAAAAGGAGACCCGTGCACGCCCCGCTGCGCGCTCCCGCCCACATCAGTTCACTCTTGCACTTTGCCGTCCCGTCGAGTGATCCCAGCATCCCCGCAACATGACCATCAACTCCCAGGCCAAAGGAGCCTGGCACCGGGAGCAGATGACATTCTTTCGAAGGGTGAGGATTCACATTTGACCTTATTTTGTTTAAATTGTGTTAAAATAGAAGATTTCATTCAGGTTCAGTCGGGAAAGCCGGTTCAGGATGGTACCAGAGTTAAACCCGGATTAGGAAAGAACTGTCACTTCATTTATGCATTTATGATTTCTGACTTTCTCGTTTATGTCTCTTTTAATTGTGTTTCCATGTTCATGCGCGTCTCCGTGCAGATGTGTAGATTAGATTAGTTAATTTGTACCCCTAATAAAATAGTTTAAATTAATGTGTTCCTGTTGTTTGTGCTGGTAGTTTGTAAATGGAGGTGTTATGTGACTTTGGGTTTGTAAGTAACCCTATAAAGTCAATAAATGTGCTAGTGTTCATATTTGTGCTCATTTGAGGAGGTAGGTTTGGTGTGAAAACTGCAAGGGAGGCATTTTAGTCAGGCATCTCTGGATTCTTATGAAGGGAACAAAATGAATTAATTAAGCAAGAAAATGAACAAAATCTGTACGAAAATGTGCAAAAAATGAAAATACAAACAAGAAATGAGCAGAATTTGTAAGAAAATGTACAAAAATGAATGAACTAATTGAGAAAATAAATAAAATGTGTTAGAAAATGACAAAAAATGAATAACATGAACAGCAAAATGTACAAACTATTTAACAAAATGTAGAAAAGTGAATGGAATAGTCAAAAAATAAAAACTATCTGAGAAAATGACAAAAAAGTTATGATATAAACAAGAAAATGTACCAACTATGTAATACAATGTACAAAACTGAACAAAAATAATCAAGAAAATAAACAAAATGTGCAAGAAAATGGACCCAAATTAACAAAATCAACTAGAAAATCTATAAAATATCTAACAAAATGTAGAAACATGAACCAAATAATTGAGAGAATCAATAAAATACAGCATGTATGAAAATGGACAAAAATGAATAAAATAAACAAGAAAATGAATACGATATGTAAGGAAAAGTACAAAAATTAAGTACTGTATGTCATAGAATGGACAAAAATGAACAAAATTACCGAGAAAATGACTAAAATATGTTAAAAAAGGACAAAAAAGAACAAAATAAACAAGAAAAATATACAAAATATGTAAGAACACAAAATACCAAAATAAATAAGAAAATATATAAAGTGTGTAATAAAACTCACAAACATGAACAAAATAAACAAAATGTACATAATGTGTAAGAAAATGAAGAAACAAACAAAATATGTAAGGAAATTTAGAAAAATAAACATCAATGGGAAAATACATAAAATTGAGAAAAATTAACAAAATAATCAAGAAAATGAATGAAATAGGTCATAAAATGAACACATTTGAACAAAAATGATCAAGAATATGATCAATATAATTAAGAAAATGAAAAAAATATGCAACAAAATAATGAAGAAAGTAAACAAGATAAGTAATGTAATGAAAAATTGAATTTTGGAAAAAATAGTGAAGACAGTGAAAACACATGTGCCCAACAATGACCAAAACAATGTACTAAACCGTTAAAATGTACATAAACTCCTACTGACAAAAGTCATGAATTAAGCTGCTTCACTGGGAAGAAGCAATTGGACATTTTACTAAATTAGTTCATTTTTCATTCATTTTTGTTCATTTACTCAATTATTTATTCATTTTCTTGACTAATTTTCTTCATTTTTCAATCTCTTTTTATCATTTTGTTCATTTGAGGAATTTGTTATTTCTTTTTGTTCAATTTTAACTTCATTTTGTTCATTTTTTAGTCCATTTTGTCAGTATTTGTAGCTACTTTGGCCATATTTATTTATGTTATTCCTTGTCTTGTTCATTTCTAATTGTTTTATTCCTTTTTGATAATTTGGTTCATTCTGTTACTTATGTTGTTACTGTTACTTCATTTTGTTGATTGTTTTGTTAATCTTTTCATTTTGCTGATTATTTTGTTCACGTTAGACCTGACAGTTCTTTTTTCTGATAAATTTGGTTCATTTTGTCTCCTGTTTTGTTCATTTTGATGCTTATGTTGGTGATTTACTTGATTATTTTTTAAAAAATTTTTGTTCATTCATTCGATTTCTTGTTCATTTTTTTAATTCATATTTCAGATCAGTTTCGCCTTTTTAAAATTTGGTTCATTTTGATTTCATTCATTTTATTAATTGATTTATTCATTTTAGACACTGTTTTATTCCTTTTTGATAATTTAGTTAATTCTGTTGCTTATTTTGTTCGATTGTTGATTCTTTTGTTCATCTTTTTTATTTTGTTATTTTGTTCACTTCAGAAATGATTTTGTTTTTTTGTGTTAAATTTGATACACGTTTTGTTCATTTTGATGCGTATTTTGGTCCTCTTCTTGAATATTTTCTACATTTTTGTTCATTTTGTTGCCAGTTTTTCCATCTACTTGACCATTTTGTTCATCTTGTCTTCCCCTTACAAACTTAGTCATTACAACACAAAACGCTCAGACCTAGGATTACCCCACAACCTCCCACTTCCACACTCACACCCACGTCAGATATGTGTTTTCTCTCTGACAGATGGAGAAAGTAATCGTGTCCATGCAGGATCCTGACATGGGCATGAAGATGAGGAACCAACGACTCCTTATCACCGTCATTCCCCACGCCATGACAGGTGTGTGTGTCCTTTTGTGTCAGTGTGCATTAGCATCACTGTGCGTGCGTGTGCGGACATGCACACTGCAGCTTGTGTTTGTCCCGGTGGTCATGCATAATGCATCGGTGTATTTTGGAGAATACTGTCTGCTTTGCAAAGTAGAGTCAGGAAGAAGTTTGTCCTCCTTTTCCCCACTCTTTTCTCTCTTCCTATTTTCCGCAGGCCGTGATATAATTGACTGGTTGATCCAGAAATACAATATCTGTGAGGATGGTAAGTGACATCTCACAGAGACTCTGCAGGACTGTGCTTCTCAAACGTCTTTAGCTCAAAACCAAAAAAGAAATGTCATGTCTGCTTGGGACCAAAATGTGGATTATTCCCTTATAAGCTGCATAATATCTCAATTACTGTAAATGAATCCATATACAATAGCATTTTTTCTGGATATTATCCTTTAGATGCAGCACAAGTCAGCATATATTAAATCAACACAATGATGTAAACAGTGAACAAATAAACAAAAGCTAGATTTTGCTTGATAACCAACAAATACAAGATGTCTGTGGAAAAATATAGCCAACAAGTAACAGAAGCTTGTATGATTTTTGGGACCATTTCTTGTTGCAAGCAGTATCACCATGTATCCCAGGGGTTGGCATCCTTTACAATCCAAAGAGCCACTTTTAGACCGAAAGTAAAAATACATATCTGTCAAGAGCTAGTGATGCATGGTGCTCTGGCCCTAATAATGAAAATCAATTAAAATGGACAGAATAATAAAAAACAAAAGTGAAGAAGACAATCTAGAAAGTGAATAGTGTTTAAAAGAAATGATCAAGAAAAAATGCTTTAAAAATTAAATAATCCAGACTGCCGTCAAAAAGAGGCTGATTCTGTCAGCATGGTATTTTAAATCATCACATTTTCTCATTACAAATAGTACAAACAGCAGAGGGAGGGGCTAAGCTTATCAATGGCTCTGGATGCTATAGCAGTTTCCCATGGTGATGTTCTGGTGCACATGCACTAATCAGTTACAGCTGCTTTGTCTCCCTCAGTGCAGGATCCCATTGAAATACATGGAGAGTATCGGGCTCAAACACAGGCTATTTATTCAGAAATGGTCACAAGGCTTGGCTGAATGTCTTGATACCTATTTTATGTAGGTAGAGTGAAAAATGTGTCCGCATCGTTGAGTTAAAAAAAATGAACCCCAGTCTGACATTACCTCTGAAATGCCATTGAGCTTAATGGGGGAGACGGATGAACTTTGTGTTACAACAGGCTGATTTGATGAAATACTGTAAATCAATGGGCTTTGGTTGATCATTTCTATGAATGTATGACATATGATAATTTGAATGATTGCTGAATGAATCGGCAACTCCACTAATTATGAGCACTGGCAGGTGGCTTCAGTACCCCTTAGCCTCGTTGGCAGCCTAGACTGGAATCACCTTTGTGGTGTTGGATGACATTCCAAAATTTGACCTTTGACCTTCATGTCAAAGCCACCACTTTTCAAACTCGAATGAGGTTTTGACCTCATATGCCTTTGCTACAAGTTTGACGACAGTGGGCCTCAACAGCATTTCCATTACCATGTAAGGGTTTATTACCAGGTGATATTTTTGTACGAGAATATGACCAAGAGATCCACCAGGTTGGTTCCACAAACTTTAATACAGTCAGTTATGAGAAGCATAAGGCACATTGCAGGTTGCAAAAGACATGTTGTCGCTGTGCAACAGCTCTTATACTCTTGGCAAACAGAAAGAAAATAGTAACAGGGTTCATGTTTCTCAGAAGTTGAGGCCAAAATCTGTGCTAGCAAACAGAGGACCTCACTATGGCATTGTCGATTATGGCAGTGTCAACCCCCAGGGCAGCACCCTGTATGAGGAAAACACTGGAGCTAAAATGTAAAAACAGAAAGAACTGATAAAAACATAACAGCCAAAAAACACATATATAAAAAAATTAAAACAAGAAAAGCTACATATGTAAAATGATAAGAACAAACAGAAGCTAGTGTAAAGAATATGAATGTATAGAAAATAACAGCAGCAGTAAAAATAAGGTCAGATCAACATAATTTGCTGGTTTTTAAAAAGTAAGAAGCACAGTAAAATTAAGTTAGTCATAAGATAAACTAAAAAAGTTAGTCTTGAGCTTGAGTTTCTAAACAATTAAAAGAACCTTAAAATCGATCCTGACACGCACGGGGAGCCAATACAGTGATTTTAAAACTGGAGTCATGTGCGCCCGCCCTCTGGTCTTTGTCAGCACACATGCAGCTGAATTTTGAAGTAATTAAAGATGTGAAATATTCTTTTTGAGAAGATCAGAGAGCAGGGCGTTATAATAATCTATAAGCCTAGAGGTAAAGCATGCACCAACAACCTATTTGTGATATTCCTGATGTGTGGAATAAACTCCAGCTCAGAGTCAAAAAGGATGCCCAGGTTTTTCACACATTGTGAAGGTTTAAAATGGTTTCATTTGCAGTAAAAGTGTAAAAATTGGCGTAAAAATGTTGAATAATACAAACACTCAACTTGGTTTAAATTCCTAAAGCATATTTATTTAACCAAACAAAGAGAAAATAAATAGCTCCAGGAGTGCATGGATCCTCGATTCACAAGTTATTGTAGTAGTCATGAGCTGCAGAGTTTTTCATGTGACTTTCACGCAAACACACACTATTCTCCACATTACAGACATTGAACCCATTGCTCATACATAGTCTGCTGAGCGTTTAGAGCCAGACTGGACAACTAATGTTATGGTAAAAACTTATCAGCCTCCACCTTAGCGTGCTTCCCTACAATAAAACAAGTGAATTGAGATTTTTATGCGCTCTCTCTCACTCACACACACAGGCTTCTACAATCGTGGACTGTTTCCACATCAACATTGCTAACAGCCTTCTTTCAAGTCATTCACAGACATGTCGGGAGGTACTAGGAGCTGGCAGAGGTGCCGGCGCCACTAATGCTTACTGTTCTCTTACATTGTTCTGCTGCACACTGTAATGTTAGTAGTAGTTGTGAGATATCGAGCACTGGGATGTTTATTACAATTTCAGGAGAGTTTTCTGCATTTACCTTCAACACGTGTTTGATCTCCGGAGCTTCTCCACACGAGAAAACTTTACCTCTCCGGTGTGTGTGTGTTACGCATACTGTGGCTTGCTTAACCAATCAGATGGCGCCACGGGCGAAACAATGCTGGAGACAGAAGTGGCAGGAGAGAGAGACAGGGACGGCAGCATCCGAGCCGAAATAACCCCGTTTTTTTTTTTTTATTTTTTTTTTTGTAAAAATAAGAAAAAAAAAGAAGAGGAAAAAAAAATAACCCCGTTTTTAATTGACTTCTTGATATCGGCCCGTCGGATTTAAAAAATAGCACCGATACTGATATACGTCATAATTCTAATTATTGGCGCTGATCATCAGCCCGGCCGATAATAGGTCGACCTCTAATATTTACTCATTGCCTTGATTATTGTTCAGACAAAATCTACGCCCTTGAAATGAAGTTAATGCTGAGTAGAGACTGTGTATATAAATGACGGACGATCCCTCTTTAGATTCCTGTAGAGCTACTTGGATGCTCAAACAAGGAGCCTGTGGGTGCCCCCATATTGCCACCATTGCCTGCTTGCTGTAATGAGCATGTTAACATGGGACTGTGTGGGAATTGACTCACTTTGGACTCAGCCCCCTGTGGACATGTCTGCATTTGACTCATGTTGCTTGATGCTGACGTTGCTTACCTGCCTCAGGATGAAGACAATACACATTAGCCTAGATCGGAGGTTGAACCCTTTATGTACCACGTGATGTATTACACACATTTTAGCAGCAATGTGTTAAAAATGTATCATTATTTGTTTTCATTCATTTTGTTAGATCATTTTCATTTTGTATTCATTTTAACAATTATTTTGTACATTATTGTTCATTTTATTAAAATTGTGGTCATTTTTCTTCATTTCAGTGATTATTTAGTTGATTTTTGTTCACCATTTTATTCATTTTTAATTATTTTGGGGAAATATAGTTCATTTTGTGGAATATTTTGCTCATTTTGTATTTATATTTGACTATTTTGCCCACTTTTGATTCAATTTCATGAAGTTGATTTATTATTTTCGTTATTTTTGTGAATTTTCTCAGTTTCTTTAATATTTTGTTTGTGTTGTGGGTGATATTCTGTAGGTTTGCCCTAATCATGCTCATTATTTTGCTTAACTTTGTTCATTTTCTTTGTTTTGGCTGATTCAGTTATTAAGAAATTGCAAGACAGCCATCAGAGTAGCCTCTTTTTCTTATTCTGACGTCTTAGCAATGGCTTTCTTGCTGCAGCTCAGCCTGTCAAACCTGCAGCTCGAAATCTTCACAGTTCAAACCGACTCGTGCTTGCTATGATCACCAATAAGCTGTGGTTGAAGCTGTTGCAGTGTGAGTAAGCTGTTGACTCTCCAAAACTTTTGATTCTGTTGCGGCTTTGGGTCTGTCAGACGTCTTCAGGAGTCCCTTTTGATGGTGAAGGAAAATACACTCACTGACACCTTGACTTTCTTTGCAGTTTAATAGGAAACATTGCATTTTACGTGTTATAATGGTCTGCCTCTCTTTCATTGCTAATTGCCTCTTTCCTGCCATTTTATTGCAATGCAATGATTTCTGCAGTACGATACTGTTCAAATAATGCTCACTAGGGTGTGGTACCACAGTGTGTTCAAACACTGCTTTTATTCAAACAGAGGGTGTTATAGTTGATCGAGCAAACTTGGGAGAAATGTAGGAATTAGTTGCACAAACTTTCAAGGTGTGATCACTTTCCTTTGGGGCAAAACGGCTTTAAGTTGTTAACCCATGTCTTGTTCCCTGAAAAAGGCCTTTTTGAATTAAACTGCTTGAATTTAATTTAAAAAAATGGAAAAAAATGGGGTTTGACTAGTAGTGTAGTTCATTTTTTCTTGTTTATTGTTTATTTTGTTCAGTTTGATTTATTATTATATGTTACCTCCATCAGTGGACAAAGCCACAGGAACCACTGGGGAGGGGCTAAAGAGCCACATGTGGCCCCGGAGCTGCAGGTTGCAGACCCCTGCTTTAGATGCTGATGGGCAAAAATTGAACAAAATAATACATAAAAACAATCAAGAAATTGGACAAAATTGAATAAAATTGGCAAAATTAACCACAACAAAACAAAATACTCAAACCATTTCAGGTGCAGACTCTCAGTTTGTGAAATGCAGCTGTAGTAGAAGACACGTAGAGATGATTTGTTCAGTGTGATGGAGCTGTTGCGTGTGTTGTTGCTAGTGTGTTGCCAGGACGGGGTGTTTGCTGCGAGCTGATGTGGTCGTGGTGTTACATGATGTGTGTAAATGTATTGTGGGGATAGCCGTTTCCAGTAAACAGGAATAAGGGGCGAGACACCAAGGAGACGGGCCTGATGAACTCGCCTGATGATGTGGCTTTGATGACTGTCCCTGTGGACGTTTCCACCTCAGGAGACCTCAGTGTACCTGAGTTAAATTAACGGCTGGAAAAAGTAGCCCGCTGGTCTGTTTTTACCTCGGGGTAGAATCGGGTAAGAGAGACTCAGGCGGCAGGGGAAACAAGTGAGAAGAGCTGATTGAAATGCATCGCACAGCTCTTTATTTGGAAGCTGTCAGTCGTAAAAGTAGGACTGTTTAACAAATGAGCTAAGAGGGAAGACTGATGCTGCATTTCATCGCTGGATTTGAGAGAGATTGCTTTTTTAAAACGTAGGTGACTAGAATTATTCATTATTTCATTCCACTGAGCCATTTATCATTATTTCGTTCTCACAGCAAGTGCCAATCAATATTTTATCAATAAAAGTGATTGTATACCCTTTAAACATACCTTAGAAAGAATAAAATCAAACCTGAAAGAGGAGAGAAACGTGTGTAAACATAGTATTCGATCAAATCAGTAGTCTTCTGTCTCTTCAATCTGCCATCCTCTGTGGTGCTGAACAGTCTGATGGAGGCGGGGATGAAGAATCTCCTATAATGTTCGGTCCTGCAGCGTAGTCGTGTGCTCCTCTTTCCAATCTCTTTGGCATCTCTGTCCAACTGAACCATGGTGTATTTCAACAGATGAGTCTGTTCAGTCACTGTTCTGCCAAGTCTCAGAAACACATGAGGCTAGACTCTCGAAAGTCCTTCTGGCTCCTCACCAGTGCTTCCATCTCATCCACTTTATTGGGTTGGGTTCATCTACTGTATGTAGTTGGTAGGAAAGGCTTGTAGCTGAACAATGCAGTCTAGAACAATGCATAACAACCTCGTTATCCACTCAGTTTTATCAGGAAAAAGCACTTTTATTTCACTTTGTCAACAGTAGGGTGTGCCATCTGCTGACATCATGTGGTTGGTCGACCGCACGTAAATTAGCAAATTAGCATTTAATTCATATTCACGTACTAATCAAAAGGAGTTAGGTTTTGTTTCTCCTTAATGCAAGCCTAAATTACAGAATGTATTTACAGCAATTACCAAATACATAGTTACACGTATGATGTTTGTCAATTTAAAAGACAATTGTACAGGTCAGAGTACAGTTTGTCACAAAAAAAAAAAAAACTGAAATATCAGTTTTGTGCCAAGCGGAACAGTGGACTTTATTTCCATCTCATGTAATGAATTTCACAGTATGAAAGTGGCGGCTACGTCGACAAGGTAACCTCATTCTTCAGGACTAATGTTTTGCAAGTGCTGTCAGCACTCACTTATCAGCAGCTCTGCACACGTTGTGAAGTTATGATGACTTATATGTCAGCAGTTTTACAATAAACTTTTTTGACTTGTAAAGTTATAAAATAGAAGAAACAAAACTGAACTTCAAAAGAAGGGCCAGAGCTGTCTGTACGAGGTTGTTCAACATCTGCTGGACAATGCTCAGGATTTTCTATGTCTGTCGTGGCCGGTGCCATCCTCAATGCTGTTGCATGCCAAGCATTCCATGGCAAACACTGAAGTGTAAAATTTGATCTTGTGATGCCAGATTAGTTGTGTCACAAAATGTCTTGGGTCAGTCGTGTTTTATCTCAGAGAAAAATACACATCACATGATGTCGGGCGGTAGGTTAGTGTGGTTTGCTTTTCTTTCCCAGTGTTTTGGTTCAAAATGAGCTAAAAATAATTAAAATTTGAAACAAAATGAACAAAAATGAACAGAGTAAGAAACTAAATGGTGAGCAGAATATTCAAAAAATGAATGAAAAATGTGCAGAAGAGATGAGGAAATGAATGAATTTTAGAGAAAATGTAAAAAAATAAGGAACATGAACACAAATGAACAAACAAGGAAAAGAAAGGAAATATGAGTTTTTCTGTTCTGTGGTTTTGAACAGAGGCTCTTCATCTGGGTGGCATGTTGGTGAGATACGGCTACATCTACCCTCTGAAGGAGCCACGGTGTCTCGTACTACGACCGGATGAGACGCCGTACCGCTTCCAGGTCAGACCAGCGGCCCTCTTACCGTGCTCTCCCACTCCCTGCCTCGCTGTCCATTCCCACAGCCTCCCTCTCATTGCACCCACCTCCCACCTCCTAATCCCACATCCATCTGTCACTCCCTGCAACCTCTTTTTCATCCCTCAAATTAAGATCACTGTCAGAAATTTAAAAAAGTACCACTTTTATGCCATCAGACACCGTATTTCTGGACGAGTACTCGGTGGCCTGCGACCGAGCTGGACTACGGTCAGGCAAAACAGTTCAAGTTCATATACAAAACACCCACCAAATATCCTCTGCCAGATGCGAAATATACCAGCCTATAAGTAAAAAATGAGAATATGCTGTATATCACTCTTTTGGTTGCATTTCCTTTCTTATATTCCATCAGCAATCTATTTGGCCAAAAAGAACATCAGGAAACAAGGCGAACTAATGGAATATGAAAAGGTGGGCTTCTCTCTGTACTGTTGCAGAGACAAGAATTATTATCAACAATGCATTTAATATAGTATGTATTATGAATGTTTCTGTATTCAGGAGAGGTACAGCCTGTTGCACAAGAGGATCAATCACACCTGGGATTTTGTTGTGATGCAAGCAAGAGAACAGCTCAGGTAGGCTCATCCATATGATTCACAGCATGTTGCTTCATGGATTAAATATTCATATATACAAGACTGACAACTCATATTAACCGACACAACCTCATCTAAAACCCTCGTCTCTCATGTTTAATGTTTCATGTTATGGGGATCAGCAACTTTTTACAAATGAGAAAATAAGAGACTTTCAAAATAAGAGCCCTCAAATGCCCTGTTTGCTATCACAGAGGAAGAAGAAACCCAAAAATATTCACATTTAAGAAACTGCTACGTTAAATTTTTTTGGCTTTAAAAGGCCCTACCAGGGGTGAATTGCCCCTGACAATGTAGCTCCTAGGATCACTCAGGTACAAAAACCCTCCACCACAGTAAGATGGTGATTCAACGAGGGAATAAAAGTAACTAATGACTAGAGAAAGTAGTAGTTGTTATTTTTGACAATGGCAGCATTTTCTCAACAACACACCTGGCTGTTAGTCTGTTTAGTTCAGTCTCTTGGATGGTTAGCAACACCTGGGTTTGTACTGTGGAAAATAAGTGTTAGTTGAACTGTGTGATGAGAGGTGCTTCATGAGATTTGAATTGTACACAAATGATGTGGACGTAATATACATTTTACATATATATTCCTGCCTTTTATCTCAATGTGGGAAAATTAGCGCCCGTACGTCCACTTTTAAAATGCTATTTTTGAACTCTACGTGTTGCCACTGCTGCATTTGTCTTGTGTGTATGACTGTGCATGTGTGTTTGTGCGTGAACATACTCTCAACTCTGCCTCTGATTGGCTTACCATGAAATGTTACTCTCTCTTAGCCAATCATCACTTATGTGGCTGTCTCATCCCCTCCTCCCCCTTCACCAAAGGAAAAAATAAAGTTTGCATCCCCTGTGGCTGAGAGCCTGGTCTGAAGAAAACAGCTTTAATGAACTTTTTAATTATCAGTAATGGTAACAGCTCTGTAACAGTGGAAACAGTGATTAGTTAGATTACCTGTTCCTGAAAAAAATAATGTCATCAGTGTTGACCGCTATCAACTGCTGCCCTATTAACACTGGGGTTGGTGCTACTGCTTGTAAAACAAAAACAAAAAAAAAAGACTTGCAGAATTGCAGTTTGGTTGCTGTCTTTTATGGCAGAAAACATGGGAGAAATAAAACAGGAATAAACAAAGTTAAAATGTTTTTTTATCTGTAATTTGTCTCTGTGAGGAACCCAACGTCCCATAAGTCGTCGCAAACAGTTTCATGTCACCATAACATAATAAAACCATCCACACATCCACAAACAGCAGGTAACAGTGTGATTTATGTCTAGAGCGTCCAAACAGCGGCGGAAGGCTGACCGCATCGTTCTAGAATGTCAGGAACAGGCATACTGGCTCATCAACAGACCCCCGGTATGTACAGTCTGTTTTACTCTTTACTATTGGATTATACTGTGTCATTATACATATTACACACCACACTATACTACAGTGTACTAATCTACACCACAGTATCGAAAATTAAGCAAAACAACATAATATTGTTTAACACCACACTAATCTACAACAGGATGTTGATATTGTTACTGACTTTGAGGGAATGTAATGACTCAAAGCACAAGGATCTGACCTGGAATTAGATGTTTTTTTTTTTAACTTTGTTGTCTTCTGAGAGAAAAGGATAAATTCTTCGTCACTTCTACTCCTTATTTACAGATTTCCATGTCAGTGTGCAAAGGCAATGGCAAAGTACAGTAAATGTGATGTGATTGAGGATGTAAACGGTGAAATGGAGAAAAATATTGTATTTGCGCATTTTTTTGGTTATTCTGACCAATGTTGTTGAGTTTGTTTCTCATTTTGGTCACTTTTGTCAAATTTCTTATTATTTTGGTCACTTTCAAGCTTTTAAAAAAACTTTTCTGTTACTTCTGCCTCTTATTTTGTTCATTTTTATTGATGTGTCCTGTTTTGTTCATCTTTAGTTGTTTTGTACATTGTTCAGCACTTTGGGCCACATTTTACTCATTTTTGGTAGTTTTTGTTGCCTGTAATCTTGTTTGTTTTATTAATTGTTATTATTATTATACTATTATTATTATTATTATTATTATTATTATTATCTACCACCTATTAGTTGTGCAGTCCTGTGTCTGCATCATCCATGCCTGCATTTGTGCTCACATACTTGGCATGTTAATGTGTTGGCTTGAAATTTGGCCCGTATATTGATAACTTAAAAATCTCCATCTTGTCAACTTCTGGGCTATGTAGCACTATTGTTTTTCAATTGGGGGCACTACCACTGGTTTCAAGAAAAAACGCAATAACTCACAATTGTGTGAAACTTTACTTTTATCTCACCATAGTTATTGAGCATAGTCAAATCTCAAACCTATCGACTTTTGGTATATGTGACACCACTAATTCTCAAATTGGGACACAAGTACTTTGCAAGTGCTCAAAAGTGGATGGACCAATTTTCTTGAAACTTATGTACCACTTTAAGATCTTCATCAACATTTGAGATGCGTGACACAACTCTCTTTTTGATAGCCACTGCTACTGCTTGCAAATAAAAAATGCAAAATTTTGAAAGGGGCTGAATCAATTTACTTGAAACCAGTGTTAATTTTGACAAGAAATTTTAACTTAGTTTTAGTCTTAGTCTTCTGACTAAAATTAATCTTAGTTTTAGTCAAGATTTAATCATCTGATTTGTCATAGTTTTAGTCTAATTTTAGTCAATGAAAATAATAAGCAATTTTTCCAAAAAAATGAACCATATCAGATGCAAAAACAAGAAACATGAATTAAAATAAACAAAATAAGAAGCAAAATAAACAGAAATTAACAAAACAATCAAGAAGATTCTAAAAAAAGAAACAAAAAGGAGTAAAAAAAGAAGTAAAATTAAAAAACAATTAAGAAAATGCTTTAATATGATCAAAAATTGTGAAAATAGTTACAAAATCAATTCAAACTTTTAAATTTGTTGATTGAAATTCATTGTTCTTTTTCACTGTATACTGAGTTTGTAGGGCAATATTTTGTATTATACTGCCCTATAATGAAGTACTCTGTATTTTACTGCAGTCTGATATGGTAAGTTAAAGCATAACATCAGTAATTCTCTACTATACACAGCCAAAGGAAGCACATACTGTAGAAAAAAACCATCAGAAGACCCAGTAATGTTCAACCACGGTCCCTTCTACATCTTGCATGAAATATTCAACCCGTCTGTAAAAGCCTTAGCTCACATCGGGAGAGAAGGAAAGAGGCAGGAAGAAGAAAAACCAGCAATATGTAAGACAGAATGAGGCAATGATGAGGAGTGAAAAATCTTGACTAAGTGTAAGGAATAAAGTGCCATCACAGATTACCTTTAGAGATAAAAGTGGTCGAGGATCTGTAGGGGAGAAGCCAGGGTGAATGGAGGACGTCTCGTCTGGCCCTTATGAATTAGGGACGAGCCTGTGGTTAAAAAGAATAAGAGTCAGAAGCAGTGGAGTGGAAAACACCAGGAAGGATAAGTGCTCAGTCATCTTCATCAAAGGTCGAACACACATACACACTAACATATGCACTCAACAACAAATAGACAGTTAATGCTCCTTATATGTTTGTGTCTTTAGCCCGAGGCTCATAATGTGTTGGACATGGGTCTGGAGAGACCAAATAACTTCAGTGCTCGAGTTACGCTGGTCAGTGACAAAATCCAGTTTATTTTACAATCAATTTAAATTTATTCCTGTCTTTAAGTCTGACTTTGTTACACATCTGATGTCTATTTTTCACTGTTTTATAAATGTTTCTTTTGTTGCTGCTGGGATTGTTGCAAAGTAAGTGTCCCTGATGGCCTACACTATTGTGAATTTCCCTCTGGGATCAATAAAGTATCTATCTATCTATCTATCTATCTAGCTGTCTGTCTGTCTGTCTGTCTGTCATCATTGTTATTATTATTATTATCCTCGTATAGTGGAGAACTCAGTTCTGATGTCTATGCTGACGTTTATTTGGCTCTGTATCTCCAACGTCCCTGGATTCAAACGAACAAAACGTGGCATATACTGTAGGTACTCAGGGAACGGGGAATGGCTATTGTGGCAACCACCAATTAAATTGCATATTTAATAGGTATTTACTTAATAAGTAACTGAAAAAATCCTGTTTTGATCTACAGTACCAAAACTATTATCCCTAGAGGCACCAATGTTTAATATGTGATAGATTTCAGGACACCTGAAGGTCATCAAATGACCTTGACCTAGACTATGACCTTACATAAAATGGCACAAAGCCGAAAAATAACATAGTCAGTAACCTGGAGATATATACTGTGACATTTTCAACTTCAGTAACTAGAAGTAAATGTAGGTCAATGTGCAGTAATTTCAGACTTCAAGGTCAAAGTCAAGGTCATTTGATGAGTGAGAGGCATGCTGGAGTCTATCACATACAAAAATTTGGTGCCTCTAGCTCTAGTAGTTTTGGTACTCTAGGTGAAAATAGTTTTAGTGATTGTTAATGTTGTGACCTATTCAATATGCAAATTAGGTGGTGGTTGCTATAGTAACCCTTCCTCTTACCCTGACTACCCATGTGCGAAGTTTGCTTAGTTTGTGTCCAGGGACTTTGGAGATACAGACCCAAATGTTTGGATGGAAATACATAGAAATGAACAAACGAAGAAATGGAGCTCTCCACTATTTCCCCCCACCCTATGAACTTCATTCAGGGTGGGGGATAATAACCACATTGTAAACCCAATAAAAAGCTCCATGACTCATTTAAGTTTTTGGAAAACAGTTATCAGGTCTGACTGTTGCTGCTTTATAAATGCATAATGTGTGTGATCTAACCTCACGATACTGTGTTTCTCTTTACAGAACTAGAACAGTGACTACTACAAAAGAGAGGTAAAGTGATATATTATTTAAATCCTCACTAGACTACTCCGCTGACCCTATGGTAAAGCTTATTTCATGTGCGCCTTTGCTTACAGATTGAAACCTGTAAAAGAGCCCTTGGACGGAACCGTGTAAAGTCATCCATCTGCCTAGAGGGGTGCGTGACAACTTGCTGAACACACACGCAAACACCCATGCACATATGCACATTTAGACGACAACTAATGGACATAGCACTGCCTGAGCTGCTGGACTGTCTGCAGTTCACACAAGTGCACACACATTCGAGGCTTAGTGCTCCCGCTATAAGAGCCACTAATGGACGCTTCCCGAGGCAAGTTGGAATTAGTGGCCATTAACTCTTATGATCTGGAGCTGTAATACAATAATACTATGTGCATGTGCGTGTCTGTCTTTGTGTGTGCATGCCTCTGCATTTGTGTGTGGCTGTGTAGTTTTGTGAAATACAGCGAGCAGTACCAGAACCATGATCCTATTATGCAAGGCTGCCTCCCCAGTAACCCATGGATCTCTGACGACACCGCCCACTGGACAATGAATGCAGAAATGTGAGAGAAGTACTTAACGCACACACTGATACTCATGCACGCAATATGCTTATTTATACTCAAGAAGTCACTAGTTATGTTAAACGTTCTAAGAAGTATCCAGTATTGCATTATTAATTGAATCATTTACAAAGTCAGCTCTTTGTCAAAGTGACAACAGACTCCTGCAAAGTAATGTCAATTGATTAAAAAAAATATAGAAAGAAAAATAAGTGACTGCGTAAGTATTTACCCCCTCAAAGTCAGTATTCTGTACATGCACCTTGACCACAGCCTCTATGGGTCGGACTCAGTCAGCCATGCACATCTGGACACTTCAGTATTTATGTCATTCTGCATCACATTGGATGTCAATCAGTCTGCAAATTCATTTACGTTTGCTACAGTGTGTTGATAGCTTGTATTTTGTATTTGTATTACCAATTTTACTTTGGATTTGGGTGAAATTTTCAGGATAGGTCTGAAATGGCCGAAAGATTGTGGTATTGATCTGGATCATCGTCTGGATCCAGAAGATTTTTAAAGGATTCTTCACCATTGTAAGATAGGACCAAAAATCGACATTTGTCCTTGTAACATTGCAAATAATACCCAGAAAATTTAGCCAAAAGACATAAAATAACACCGTAATAGATTCTATTAAACCACAAAAGTTTGTTCCAGATATGAGCAATATTCAGGATATAGTGATCCAGAATGCTTATACTGTACTTGCTTATTCATTTGTTGATTGTTTTCTTCATGTTCTGTTCATTTCATGGATACATTGTTCATTTATTCTTTATTTTTGATAGTGAACTTGTAATTTGAATGATCCCTCCTAGGAATTTTTGTTCCTTTTCTATATTTTTTGTTGATTATTACTGATTATCTTGATTAATTGGTTATTTTTTGTCCATTTTGTGAACATTTGGTTCATTTTCTCTTGGGCTATCTTGGATCACTTTATTCTTTATTTTTGTTAAAGTTGTATTTTAATTGTGCTGGGAAATTTGCTCAATTTTTGTTCACTTTCTCGACGTATCTTCAACATTTCCAGAAGAAAACCACCATTATGGAAATATTATTTTTGGTGAATAACTATTGTTGTGTATGTGATTCCAAATGTCTAATGGTAGGTTTTCATGGTCAAAGAATCCAATAATCAGGGTCAAATAAATTTACGAATATTACCGTTAGGTGCAATAACTCTTCTTCTTCTCCTCCTTTCGGCTGCTCCCCTCAGGGGTCGCCACAGCGAAATAACAGTGCAATAACATTGTGGGGGAAATGAGCATATGTTCATATGATGATGATGATGATGATGATACGCTGGGAAGGTGGACCTTGATGCAAAATGAAAATAATCAGTGCTTTACATCTAATGCATTCAAACTAAAGTACTGAGCCTCATTTGAAAAGGGTCGGAGTTGAAAATATTTGTATTGAATTGTAGAAAATGACAATGAAAAGTCAGAATAAACGTATTTATTACCTGAAAAGCCCATTAAAATGCAGGTCTAGTATTTCCCTTTTTACATACCACCTCATCAGATGTGAACTGAGCTGAAGTTTTGAACACATCAATTCGTATTTAGCCTGAGATTATCTGTGAAGGCTGTTTAATGCTTACCTGTGCGTTGTGACGTCTGTCTGATCAGAGTGCCTGTCCCGACACGACTCCGAGTGGAACGCTGGAGCTTCAGCTTCATGGAGCTTCTCAACGACGTCATGGGGAGAAAAGAGTTCATGACCTACCTCGAGAAAGAGTTTAGTGGTGAGGAAGAACAACACAAACACTGGATCACACATAAATAGCGCAGCATTGCTGCATAAATGTGCGCTGGCGCGTTGGTAATTGTTATTCATATGGAGAAGCCTGTTTTGATAAGAGACAGAGAAAACTAGTCTAAACGTTCATCTCTAATTGATTCTTATACTTATTTGGTCTCAGGTTTTCCTTTATTATCCCTAGTCACATTTTCCAATCCCAGTGGTGAGAGATGGAGCGGGCAGGTTAGCGGAAAACATAATTAATTTCACGGTGTGGTTTGATGATGGAAAGAGCAGATAAGGCACACTGGAGAGACGGGCTGGGCATTCAGGGGAGGATGGTGCAGCCATGGATTTCCCTGCTTTATTTCATTTAAGAACTCGTAAAGGAACAGATTGGTCAAGGTTTTTTTGTTTTTTTTATTTTTGTGATTGTTTTGTGCATTTTGAGGATTGTTTTTACTTTTTTTTCTTTTTTAATTTTTGGGATTATTTTGAATTTGAGTTGCGTATTTTCCTAATTTCCTTGATTATTTTCTTCGTGTTGTGGGTAATTTAGTTAAGATTGGCTCAGGTTTTTGTTTATTTATTTATTTATTTTCATTTTTTTGTTCTCTTTATTGCTTATTTTTCTCATTTTTTTGTTCATGCTTTTGTTATTTTGTTAGTGTCCTTGTTCATTTCTATCTTTTCTGATCATTTGTGGGGGTTTTTTGCTGTTTTGTTCACTTTATTTTGTTGATTATTTTCTTCATTTTTGGGATTAAAGTTTCTGGTCGTTTCTTTTTTTAAAGCTCATTTTTCCTTTCATTTTGTATTATTTTGTTGATTTCGTTGTTCTTTTCTGGTCTTTTCTGAATCAATATTTGTACATTTTCTTGATTATCATGTTCAATTTCTTGCTGATTTTACTCATTTTTGTTCATTTTTTTAGCATTTGTAAACTTGCACAGAAAATGCACTAATCCATGTAGAGAAACACAGTGTCTGATGCTCAGATTTTGCAGGAGGATCCACCTCTAATGTTGTGTTTCATTGTTGTCTTATTCACGTCCATCTGTTCGTCTTCCAGCGGAGAACCTGTGCTTCTGGCAGGCTTGTGAAGATATTCGACATGGAGAGAGTTCAAAGATCATTGAGAAAGTGGAAGAAGTCTACAAGTAAGCAAACAATAAGCTACATAGTTTAATCATATATATTTTGGTATTTTACATTCATTATTCCCGTGTCTTAGGAATTTCCTGTCTCCTGGAGCAGCCCGTTGGGTCAATATTGACAGTAAAACGATGGCTAAAACTCTCGAGGGCATTAAACATCCACATCGTTTTGTCATGGACGACGCGCAAATGCACATCTATTTCCTCATGAAAAAGGTCTGAATTCTCACTGATTGAAATGTACGCTTCACCTGCACTGCCAATGTTTCAACTGAAGGGGGTGAATTCATCTGCTTCATGTTTCAATATGTCAAAACATTTACGTTTACGCCAACCACTGTTATTGAAATGAACTGTGTTGAACTTACGTGATCCCAGTATGTTTCTGTTTTTGTGTGTTGCTAGGACTCTTACCCGAGATATCTGAAGTCTGAGCTGTATAAGAGCATGCTGGCCAAAGCCGTTGTCCCCCAGGAGACCAAGAAAAGGTGAACATTCACTACCACTTATTTAGCTCTACAGTACATTCAAGGACAGGGCAAAATATTAACATGAGGATATATTGCTTTCTCTTGAAATATATTCTGAATACACCAGCACCGATTATCAGTATTTTATTAAAACATATAGGCGCTAATACTGCTGTTTGATAAACCAAAATCACTGCGTCTTGGAAAAACGTGCACAGAGAAACAAGGATGCTGCAGTCAGTAAATATGTGTGTGTGTGTGTTTAAGATCTTGAATTACGCAGACGTCATGTGTTTGTAGATGATGATTTTGCATCGTATCACGTATCACCGAATGGCTGTGTGGTGCTACCGCTCCACTGACATCTTAGTCCATGTTTGTAAGTGAAACCTGAATGATCCAGTATCAGTGAATAAAATGTGAAAATCAGTTTTATTTGTGGACGAGTAGAGTTTTAACACCTACAGTCACCCTGACTCTAAAGAAAGCACTTATTGGCACTTGGTGACTTTAAATCAAAATCAGAAATAAAACTGCTTTGGACACAAATACACATGCTACCAGTGTGGCACTTTGCTGCATCTGCATGGCATCTCCATTCTCACAGTCATCCCCTGGCCACTGAGCAGGCCTGGAATCACCTGGAGTCTCTCCACTAGATTCACCCGGCGCACTGGAATTGAAACAGATAGAATGTAGTGAGCAGGGTCTGCTGGCAGGTAATGAGCCAAGTGTCCCTGGATGTTGAGTCGGCAAGAAGGATTAAGTATCAATGCCAAGTCCAACCAGCTGCACCTGAAGATATGGCAACCTGACGTTCAATTCAATTCAATCACACTTTTATAGCGCCAATCATAATCCAAGATTATCTCTAGGCTTTTCACAATTGAAGGCTGAAGCCTCAAAGGCTATACGGAGAGCAGACCCAACAGAACCTCTGAGACCAAGCCTAGGGTGACAGGTGGGAGGGAAAGCTTCCTTTGATGGAGGAAAAAAACATCCAGCAGAACCAGTGCTCTGGGTAGGTTGCCCTCTAACTTGACCGGTTGGGGTTAGTGGACAGAGGAGAGACAAAAGAAAAGAATACTGGACAGTACAGACCAACACTGGACTGGTCCACCTACAGCAACCACACATCAAGAACAACTAGAGACGTATATGAAGGATAAGGTGAGAGAGAACAGAGAGGGCACAAGCACAAAACCACACAAAGATGACAGGGAAGACACAAAGTTAATAGGGAAGACATGAAGTGGTCAAGAAAGAGTTCAATCACCTTCCTTGCCCCACAGTCCACCTCAAGGCTACGCAAGAATAGAGTAAGAACAGAAGGACCAAAAGACTCAGATCATTGTCCCGGTGTTCAAATACCGATCACACCACACTGTGTCGTCCAAGGAATTCATCACCTCCAGCAAGGTGGAGTCAGTGACTGACCTTTGACCTGCAACTAGTAGAACTACGATCTCCACAGACATAGCTGATACGGTCATTCAAGACTTATCTGAAGGCCTGAATCTTCCATAGGCCATATCTCTAACCCTTCACTCAGTGTTTCAAGTGCCTCTGGATTCCCAGATCCTGGACCCAGACTGATCCCTGCTTCACCCCAAGTCAGAGATGGAGCCACTGCATTTAACTGCACTCTCTGAACTCTTTTTGGAGCAGCGCTTCCAAAGATTGGCTTTGACTTACATAATTCCCAGCAGAACTGAAACTGAATCCAATCAAAATGAATTTTAAAAAATCAAATAAAAGTGGAACCTCGTGGATCGGAATTGAATCCGCCAGCCGACACTTAGCCCTAATCATTGTCATGACGGTAGTGAATCTTGTGACTCTCACCTCTAATCAGGTTCCACTTTTTCCTTCTTCCACCCCTTTCTCTCAGTGTGTTTCCTTTCATGAGACGCCAACGACACTCAAGCCCCTCGCCCGCTCAGGCCGCCAGACAAACCAATCGGGAAGATGGGCACGATGGAGCCATGGGGGCCGAGCAAGCAGGTACCAACTCTGCATCCGGCTCCCATGCCTGAATGCTGGACCAAAAATATACTATCAGGCTTAATCACATCAGTCTCAATTGCTTCTGTTCATCACCATTATCACCATCCAAGGAAATCTGTGCACCTCAGAAGCTAAACATGCAACTTCCTCTCAGCGCACAAGCATCAGACTAAAGAGCTTTTAGTGATTCTGAACTTCATCCTGCATCTACATCTCAGTTCTATTTAATTGTTATTTAAAAACCAACCTCCTGCTTCCCTCGATCCAGCGGACAGCGTTAATAGAGAATCGACTGCTGTTGGTTATAGTGGATAGAAATGTAAAGTACATACAGAGTAGAAATTTTTAATTAATCAGCATGTCATAGAGTTTCCTTGTTTTCTTCATTTCATGCTAGAGCTTGTCACTGTGGTTGTTGTTGCTACTGTTGATGATGCTCGAGCATGTTTTCATCCCAATAAAAAGTCCCAACAGTGTTCAGTGTTGTGTTGTGCTCTTGGCTCTGCATGATGTGAGTGTAAGTGTGAATGTGTGATGTAGATAATCATAGACACCGTGATACATTGTTACTCTGCCATAAATACACTGCCAGTCAAAAGTCACAGTTTTTTCCTTTTTTTTTTTGTTGTCATTTTCAACATTGTGCATAAATACTGAAGGCAACCAAACTGTTAAAGAACACGTATGGAATGATGTAGTAAACACAAGTTAAGTGTTAAACAATCCAGAACATGTTTTATATTTTAGGAAGCTGGATTTAAGCATTGATGACACCTAGAACAATTTTCAATTATTAATTGAGTCAATTTGTGCCATTTTTTGCCTTGTTAAGTTGTCTTGTGCAGAGGAAGGGTGGGTAAAGAGTCAATAGCCCTATTAGTGCTACTGCAACTACTGTGCTGTAGGTTTGCCCTTGGTTTTGCTTTCCTGGGATGTCCTCATGAGAGCCAGTGTCATCATAGCATTTGATGGTTTTGTTGACTGCAGTGGACGTTATGCAAAGCTCTACTACCTCATCCTAAGCCATCTCTTTTATTTCCTGTTTTACATTAATGGACTAATTTATGAATCCAGGTGTGCCAGACCAAAGTACGCCTGGGTTAATCGGTTCTATCAATACGTCTATCGACTCTGCACCCACTTTTCCTCTGCACGAGGTAAGAAATGGCACAAATTAACTTACCTATGAATTGAAAACTTTTCGCCTCGTGTGTCTAAAATGTAAACATGCTCTGGTTTATTTAACACTTTTTTCTTTACTACATAATTCCATATGTGTTCTTTCATGGTTTGGATGTCTTCAGTATTAAAGATTCAATTCAATTTTCAATTCAATTTTATTTGTATAGCACCAATCATAATCACTGATTATCTCTAGGTACTTCACAATTTGAGGCTGAGACCTCATGACTATACAGACAGACAGCTGTGGAAAGACGCAGACAATGATGTTGGGAAACGGGCTAGCAGACTGTTTTTAGTGGTCCGCTGTAGATGGACACACAGGCGACCATCCAGTCAACACAACTTACAACCTCAGAGGTGTATGAGCTCACATGCTCACTAAGGGAATTGAAAACAGTCATAGCAGTAGCGACTACAGAGCTAGCATCTGTAGCTCATCTAACCACAGGATGACTGAGGAGAGACAGCCTGCCTTTCAGATTCCGTCAACATCTTCTACAGGTAAGACATACTAGCTTGACAACTGTGAGGTTGTAAGCCAAGTTGACTGGCAGATCAACTAATCAGTCCGCCACCAACAATGAACTACTAGCTAGTGTGCTAACATTGTAGCACCTTTAATGTACAATTTTAAACATAAGGAAAATATACTGACAATCATTGAAAACATTTGGGTCAAGATTTGTCTATTTGATATTTCGCTGTTCATGGATTCAAAGACTTTTAATCACAACAGACCCTGCAATCTATGTGAAAAAGACAAAAACAAAACTAGTTGTCAAGAATAAATTGTTGCCAATTTTAAGTCAGTAATGAGTACAACCCCCACTGGCTTCAATACAGGCAGCAATACTCCGACACATGCTGTGCACCACGTGACGAATCCTGCATGGTGCACAGGATTGCATGGTGGTGGAGCAGTCCCGTTCCATCTGTGGCAGCTGCAGCCTGTTCTATGGACGAGGAACCCTGTTGATCTGTCTGCGGGGGGCGTCTCGTGGATGCTCAGTGGGGTTGGGGTCTGGAGAGTACGGTGGTCATGGCAAGACATTTGCCTCGTGTGCCTGCAGATTCTCTGTTGTGCAGGGTGTGGGCGAGCGTTGTCCTGCTGGAGGACTGTCACGTCAAGATTCATTCCTTGGCATTTTGGTTTGCACAAAAAGTACAAAAATGAAAATGGTGGCATTTTTCATGGCGTTTTGTAGACTTTGTAAACCACTCCCTAAAATCTGTATACACCCTGTGCGTAGTGTTGGAATAGCACTTGATCCAGTTTTTGCAAAATGAGTACCCCTGTACAGTGACGCGTGTCAACAGCACAATACACCAACTCATACACTCTGGCATCCAACTGCTCCACTGTTCTATTTTGAGAAAAAACAACACTACTTGAAAGTTTTCATTGACTGTCAGTATAAAAATAAAAACTGATGAAAAAGTTGTGTCCAAACTTTTGAGTGGTGGTGTCTATCATGAGACATTTTTCTTTTGCCTTCAGTGTTTTTGTTCACATTGTCAGTTAAATTACTCACACAGTGTTTCACTGTTATCATCTTTTTCATGAAGACCTCAGATGAATTAATTTTATTTATTGGGATTTAATGCTGTAAAAGCCAACATCCACAATACATCGTCACAAATGCAGGAAACGAGGAACCACATGCAACAGTTGACTGAACTGAGGTTTATTAACAAAATCACATACAAAATGTCCAACACAGAGAATCCACAATAGAGAGGAGACACAGGGAACTATGGACAGGTTGACAAGGACAACGAGGACACAGACTTACATACCGGAGGAGGTGGGGCAAACAATTAACCAGAGGTGAAACTCATTAGGATTGGCCGGTGCAGAGAGACACAGGCGACTCAGATGAGTGCAGGGAAACTAAAGACAGGAAGTGAATAGAGCAGCGGAAACACAAGGAGGGCAAAATTACAAAATAAAACAGCAAATGAACAGAAAAAAATTAAATTAACAAAATAAGTAAGAATGTCTACAGGTGTGTTTTTGTCTTATACTTGATTTGGCTTTTACATTCATTTTGGCTTGTGTCTTTTTTGTAATTTAGGTATTTTGGTGTGTCATACAATGCATCTTTTACATTTTCATCTTTTTGTCTTTTTCAACTTTTATGTTCATATTTTCATCTATGTCATTTTTGTTTTGTTTCATCCTTTACAGATAGTTTAAGTACCAAAAAACATGTGGCTTCAGACCAAAATGGAGCTTTTAAAGTGCACAGGAAGAACAATATATCCTTTATCGTGATGTTTCTGTTCACGTCATCCCGCTCGACTTTAATGGATGTCTATCTCTGATCAGGTTTTACTTTTAAATCTACACAATTATACTTCTCATTCCTCTAACCCAGGGGTTTGCAACCTGTGACTTCAGGGTCACATGTGGGTCTTGAGTCCCTCTCCAGTGGCTCCTGTGGTTGTGCCCATTGATGGAAGTAACATATTAAAATATAATACAGTATAATATTATATGATCAAAAATGAATAAAAATATTCAAAATGTTTAAATATAATTATTGCAGGATTAAAACTTACCTGAGTACAATAATCAGGAAAATTAACATAAAATAAATAAAGGCTAATAATTAAAAATCGAATGGCAATGCATACAGAATTAACAAAATATTTAAGACAATGACCGAAAATAGACGATAGTAACGAGTGGAATAATCAACAACAGTTCAAAAGATAATAAGATAAATGGAGAAAAACAACAAAAATTACTAAAAGTTTTTGTAAAATGTACAAAAATGAACAAAAATAAATAGCCAAATAATGAAAATGAAAAAATAGGAAAAATGAACAAAATCAAGCAAAAATAGCCAAGGAAATGAACTAACTTTTAAAAAAATCTGCAAAATTAACACATTCATTTTTTTAATGATCCACATGAATAAAATAATAAACAAAATTAACAAAAAAGAATACAGTCATATGAAACTGGTGTTAACATGTTGCTAGATAGAAGAATGTGTCATATTTCATGTATTACATGAAGGGTCTGAATATTTTTTGCAGCTCTAGACACTTTTTTTTTCTTCTGAAGACTGTAAAGGTTGCCAACCCAGCTCTAGCCTTTCTTCTTTTTATTATATATATAAATATTATTTCTGTATAGGTCTGCAGTCCCTTCTATCATTGATGGTAATTGATTTGCAGAGATAGATTGCACTTCCAGCAAACTCTGGCTGCACTGTGTTTATTACTGAGCCATCTGTCTGCACATGCACTTTTCCCACAAGTCTGTCCTCTTCCTGTCTTTCTTCAAGTTCTCCCCTCTCCTCCTCCCTTTGGGAGCCGAAGATTCCTCCACTAGATGAGCTCCCTCTGCTGGTCACATGTGGTAACAGCAAACAGGCCATGGAGCCTTTTTTTGTCCATTATTTTGTGTATTATTGAATTAATTCATTTGATCATTTTTGTTTGTCTTGCGCATCGTTTGGTTCATTTTCTTGGTTATTTTGTTCTTTAAACATTGCGGAAGGCAACAATTAAATTACAAAGAAAGAAAAAAGTAACGACCATCTGTTAAACTAGAATTGCACTTGACAGATGCAGCCCCGCACCTGTTTTAAGTTGTGTTCAAATGTGGTGGCACTAGTTTTTAAAGCAAAGTTGCTATGTACCAAAACCGATTTTTAACTTTCATAATCGTGTGACTGTGACTTCTGACCTTTTGTCCCAAGGTACGCCTGTATGCCAGGGTTGGTAAGGCTACCTTCACTGCCCGTGAAATCGAGAGATGGGTAGAGCGGTCTGTGCCACTGGTCTGTCAGCTGGTCCGTCAAATTCCAGAATAAACTAGAGGAACTCAGGGAAGGCATACAGTACCTCCACCGAGGCTGTTTGTTCACCCACCACCATGTTTGTAATTTACAGGACTTTTCATAGAACTGTTGACACAGACAACTGCAGCTACCCATTGACACATTTTAATCTCCCTATGCATGGGTATTTTCATGTTTATTAGCCTATTATTCCTGATATTAGCAAAAATGTCAAAAACGTCACTATTTTGTTGTGTTAAAGAAATTGATCCAAAATCCACATCCTGACCTGGATCACCTCAAATATAGGTTCATCTAGAGCCCAAGCACCACTTCTGGTAAAAAATTTCATCAAAATTCTGTAGTTTTTGCATAATCCTGCTAACAAACAAAGAAACAAACCAACATAAAAACCTCCTTGGCGAGGAGGGTAAAAGTATATTTGAATCTGTCAAACTGGACATGGACTGAACATGCAAACGCTTCATGACTGGGAATTGAACTCAGGTCCTTGATGTTGTGTGGTATGCATGCTAATCACTCAGCTACCAGAGCCCTTGCTTGAAATCCATACATTATCCACTAAGAAGCTTCTGAAAATATCAGAATTCAATCTTATTTGTATAGCGCCAATCATAATTGCCTTGGGACTAGAACCTCA
>JAQQAE010000141.1:0-11189 GCA_029823295.1 Pseudamia nigra | reverse complement strand
AGAGGTTAAGAAGTCATAAAAGGTCCAACACAAAAGCAGATGAGCACAGACAGATGGACAAATGGCACCAACTGTCCCTCCCACACCAGTGGAGTGAATGTGTGGGTCATTAGAACTAAAAGCTTTGTTAGAATGATAATCAGTGAAGAAATCATATGTCCCACTCAGTTTAATAATAGTGGAAGAGTGGACTGTTGGGCTTAGTGGGGGGTCTGATCTGTACTTTGCTTGAATTTGTATATATCAGCATGGCTTGTCAGATTTGGTTAAATTGTATCGAGTCTGTCAGGGAGGAAAACACCATTATGAATACAAAACAGATCTAAAGAACTTAAGAGAAACGTAACATTCACCACCGCAGCTTAATCCTTTTGGGTGCAACCCCACATTAACATACAGCAGGTTTAGTCTTGTTAAATCTCAACAGCTTTACAATAAGCAGGTACTGATCAGCGTCAGCTTTGCAGCACAGAGCTCATCAAATGTACTAGTGGAGGAAGGTTATAGTATACGGGAACGCAGGCAAATATATATATATATGTATATATACACACACAAACAGTGAAATGCGTATTCCACCATTTCAAACAAGAACTTTCCATATTTCTGCGGATTATAATAATCCGCTTCCCTCCATTTCCCACCCACTTTGTGGTCTATGCCTGATAAAAGAACAAGGCAGTTTTCACTGGAATAACAACATAAAGCATGAGTCATTTCTCTTTGTACAACAGATTTATTTTTGGTAGGATACATTTTAAGGGAATTCTGGGCAGATTGAAAGGTTACTGTACAAGGAAGTAAATTTATATTTTACCCCAAACCTTACATTCATCCAAACAAAAAAGGCAGAATATCCCTTAGATACCCCTACTTATGTAAATAACAGTACGCAATGAAATGTAAAATGCTGTGTAAAATGTAAACACATGTGATGATTTGCAAAAAAAAACCCTTATATTAAACTACAATTAGCACAAAGACAACATATCAATTTAAAAATTACCTTCCCAGTCTGATTTTTATATGAGCAACACATTTCAATTTTTTTTAGCCTGTGGCCAATAAATAAATAAATGTGTGAAATGATTAATAAACATACCTGGTGGAACATCTCACAATTCATAAGGCAAAATGTTAGTAACGTGACTGGGTAGAAAAACATCATTCCAGACAGAGTGGTTCGCTGCTCTGTGCAAGACTACGCTGGCAAATACTGCAACAAGTTTAAAATAATGTTTCCCAGTGTGACATTGCAAATTATATTGAGATTTCATAGTCCCAAATTTTTCATCTTTTTCAGGGAAGACCTTGTCTATTTCGGTAAGACAATACCAAATTACATTCTGCACGTATTCCACCGGGTGGCGCCATAGTAAAGAATATAGGTGTTAAACTGGCCTGATGCAGTCCTGACCTGTTGTCTACTGAAAATATCAGGTGCATTACGAAACATAAAATACATTCAAGCAAGAATGAGAAGATATTCCACTTTCCAAATTACAGTGCGTAGTCTCCTCAGTTCCCACGAGCTTATGGAGTGTTGTTAAAATAAGATGTGACGGAACAGAGTGATAAACATGACCCAGACTCAACTCTTTTGAAATGTGTTGCTGCCATCAAAATCAAAAAAATGCCATTTCAAAACAACAATTAAACATTTATTTTGACATTTGATGCACAGTCATTGTGCTATTTTTCAATGAAATACAATACGTATGTGTTTTCAGTGTTTTACCCATCATTCCATTCTGTCTTTATTTACATTTCACACAGCGACTCGGCTTTTTGAAAACTGGGTAAGGTTTTGTGGGAAAAGACAATTATGTGCAAAATCATTTCTGTTTGGATATATAACACAAGACGTGCAGCACACATACCCAGTCTTACGTGAAATAAAGAGTGGGACAAAACACATGTATTCACAGACAATGATCCGATTATACGTTCACCATTCATTCATACACACTGTACATGGGCTGTGGACATTATGCAGTGGAATCAGTGTGGTAAATAATCAAAGTGCTTCATAATTCATCATAAAAGACATCGACAATAAAGCTGCATGGACATACGACACGAGAAAGGACACAGTCATTCCGTTTCAATAAGCTGCATTTCACTTTACAGTACATAAAGATACAAATATAAAAGAAGGTTATGAGGCTGAGGTTCACAATGTAAAAGGCAAGGAGCAGAATTTGGCAAATAGTTTGAATGTGTTCTCCAGGGTGTCTACAGGTACCAGATACTTCAACGTGATCCTGTTTAGACCTTTCTGAGATTACTTTTAACCTAATTAACTGAGTCAAGGTCTGCAGATAAAATGGTATTTCACTTTTTAAATGTGATTTGATGTCATGTGGCTTTCTCAACATTAAACAGAAACAAAATAAGGCGTAAATCCAGGAAATGCACAGAATAATGATACACTGATCAGAATAACCCGCAAAAAATAATCAGACGCACAGAAATGAAGGTAAGGACCACAAGAATGACTAAAATAATCAAGAAAATGAACAGAGCTGAATGAGCTGGTAAAGAACATGATCAGAGTACCCAAATACACAATAAATGAATAAAGAAAATGAACAAAAACTAACAAAACAGAGTGAGTAAAATGGCATAAAAGAACAAAATAATCAAGGAAAATTAACAAAACTGAGCAAAATAATCAGAAAAATGAATCATAATGAATAAAATAACCAGGAAAATTAAGATAAAATGAAGAACATAATCAAGAAAATTAGCAACACTGCACAAGGAATACCAAAATAAGCCACAAATCGATCAAAAAACCAGAACAAAATAATTTACAGCATGACCAAATTTCCTAACAGATAAGTGCAAGTACGAAGCAAGAAGCTGAACATTAGACGCAGTTGTAGCTTTAAAGCGCAGAAAACGCAGAAAGCTCTGATTCACCAACATCTCATCTATGTTAAGACTGAATTCTAAGGTCTTATATTCATAAATGTGAATTTAAAGACATTTAGGGCCTGCAGACACCTTGTTAACATCTGCATAATGTTATAGGTGCATCTCGCGCTGGGATTGTCACTGCTGATGATTTGACGGCGGTTCAAGAAAGCTGAAATTCTGACTAAATGAAAAATATCAGACTGAAGGATACAAGTTTGAAAAGACTTAGGAGAGTTTCATAAAGTGCAATTATTTATAAATATTTAGAACATTCTTCCGATCCTACTCAGACTGGACCTTGGTGTTCAACGTCCAACCATCAGCAAAGGGATACAGGACAATTAAAACACAGACAATGAAAAGTGTCAGGTGTGTGACCATCCATCCAAAAGACTGAGGTCACTAGCTGCTCAATCATACGATCTTATGATCTACTTTTTTTTTATTCCTTATTTGATTTGAACAGTTTTACTGGGAATGTTTATGCAACAGAGAGCAGCTCAACTCTTTCTATTGTTTTTTCTGATAATGACAATAAAGTCTAAGTCTATTCTCATAAACAAAATATGTACACAATCCAGGTGTGACTCAGTCATGAGGTCTATAGTCAGGAGGTCTGTTGTGGGAGGTTTCAGCAGGTTTGACTTGGGTGCATTTGCATGTACGTTTAAGGATGTTTACATTGTTTCCTATTTTTTAAGTGTTAGAAATCATACAATACTACCCTTAAGTAAAGGCAATATAAAAATATAGACCTGCAGGAATATACAGTAAGTCTGCACCAGGCATTAGTGATACATTTGCCTTTAAATTCAATCTTTGATTCAACATGAAGGTTTGTAAAGGTTCAGTGTGTTACCCTGCGGGATATCGCTCAGCCTTTCCAAGAGTGGCTGCTAAAAACTGAAAAACATGAAAAGGCCACAGTTTGTTCTGAGTTCTTCAGGTTAAGGGGGTACCACCGGTTCACACATACGTAACAAGAGCCTGGTCTACACTGTGCCATTTCAACAGCCTTACCAGATTACAGCCAGCCACGCAGTGTTACATGGACCTAATAACCGTGGGTATAAAATACAGACGAGGTGATGTTTACTGAATCGCAGGCCAAGACACATGTCAAGACATGAGAATTAACGCCATCAATGCATGTTATCTATTCTATGAGCGCTGCTGCGGCTGGTAACACGAAACCAAAGGTCATTGAGATCACTACTAAAGAGATACATGTGCAGAATCAATCCAAGCCTGGGGCTCGAACAGAATGGGGACCCGCTGGAGACACTGGATGACAATTTTGCTAAGAAAGCTTGAGATTAGCAACTTCAGTGCCTTCTCATGTTCGACTTTGACTAGTTGTTCAGCAGACAAAGGTTGCAGCAGTACTCGCGCTATTTGGACTTCTTTGTATTTTGGTCCTTCTTCAAAAAGAGACCGTTGTTCAGCCATGACCAAAGACATTGCTACATTTTGTCGTCTTTTTTTACCTGGGACAGCCTTAATCGCACAGTGCAGACCAAGCTTTACAGATGTGCTGTGTAGGATTTAGAAGGATTTACTTGCAGAAATGGAATATAACATCCATAGTTATATTTCTATGGGTGTATAATCATCTAGGAGTAAGAATCATTGTGTTTTTGTTGCCAGAGTAAGCCACTATACTGTGTCTATAAAGGGAGGTTGTCCCTGTCCATAACATCCACCATGTTTCTACTGTAGCTTTGAAAAAACAGTCCAATTACTGATTCTAGTGAGGATGTTCATATTTCTGCAACCGCTGAATGCTCCTCTACAACCACTTGGATGAATAAGGTGAGGTTAGGGGTACCGAGTTATTCGCAGTGTGCACATTTAGCACTAGAACCCACCACAGCTTCCACATTGCACCTTTAACAGAACATGCCACCTGTTTTAAAACGGAAAAAAGTCCATTTTATCTATAGCATGTTGTAGAACATGATGGACCCTATGGAAGAAGATGCACTCCTTTTGGAGATATAAACGGCTTATTCTAACACACAGGTGTCTAACTCGTGCCATGGAGGCCGAGACCCTGCAGGTTTTCTCTCCAACCAGTCTCTAAAGCAGGTGATTTCACTGATTAGCTCCTCCCATCAAGTTGAAGGAGCGCTGATCAGTGAAATCACCTGCTTTAGTGACGCAACCTGCAGGGTCTCGGCCTCCGTGGCATGAGTTAGACACCTGTGTTCTAACAGAACAAAATGCAACAATTCTTATTTTCTGGAGATTAAGCACACATGAAAATATAACTGTAAATATACCTCTTTTGTGGTATCAGACCCCCGAAATCCTACACACTGACTCACAAAATAAAATAAAACGGTGATTCCAGCAGACACTTGGGCTTGTGTCACATCATGTGACAGTGTAGAGTTCATCTTTCCCGCTCTGACAGAGCGTGTACCCACAAACCCGGGGTCTCCAGCTCCAGCTCCAGCCCCTGCTCCAGCCATCCTCCTGCCTGTTCTTCTCCTTTGGCGGCAGGATAAACACCACGCAGGCGGCCACCAGGACATGCCACAGCGAATGTGTGTAGTAATAGTTGTCCTCTGTCTCAGCAAAAATAAACACACTAATCCCTATGAGAGCACACAGGGCCCCGGGGAGCAGGAAGAAAACCCAACGCTTCCAAGAAGGTGGGTAGCAGTGATGTCGCTTCACACCTCGATAAACCTGTAGATGGACGAAATAAGACAGTGGCGCTTTCAGAAAGTGTTTTATAGCACCGTCTCCCTCAAAATAAATAAAAAATCCACATAATGTAGCATGTTTGTGTTTTTGCTACACAAATATGAATAAGTAGGAATGAGCATGAATAACAATCAACACTACATCAAAATTAAGAAAAAAGAACCACTAAATCAGCAAAAATGAACAAAGTCAACAAAAAAAAATTGACCAAATATCCACAAAAGGAATAAGAACCTAAGATAAAGTTAACAAAACAGTCACAACAAATAAAACAAAATTGACAATGAACAAAATACTGTAATAAACAAAATGATAATAAATTAACCAAATAATAAAAGATAAGGGGCAAACTATCCACAATGTGAGCAGGAATGAAACAAAATTACAAAACTGACAAAAAACAACAACCTGGGAACCCAGGATGTTAAAAAAGGTTGTTAAAAAGATTTAACAACCAAAGGTTTAGTAAAAAAATATTTTGGGTCCCAATTCTAAGGTTAAGAAAGGCAGCTTAACAGAGTTGAGAGCAGCAGCGTAAATGCATTTTGAACATAAATGATAATAAATATATTTAGTTACAGTAGACGGTAATATGAAATATATTATTGCAAACAACAGACTATTGTTTTCTTTTCTGCAATGGGTGTTAAAGAGTTTAAAGTGTGATTTTTGGTTCCAAGTGAAACTTTGTAAAAGCTGCAACGATGGAAACAAAAAAAAAAGTACAATTTAAAACAATGTAATTGATGCAATAAGGTGAAGACATGAAAACAGACCAAACAAGATGAAAATGAAGACGAGAAAAAAGCAGATAAAATCTGTGTGAAGCTACAAATGATACAGTCTCTGATTTCATGATTTAGTCTTACTCTGTTGATTTGGTTCACTTTCCATTTTTTAAAGCAAACAACATAAAAAATGATGATTTTTGGTTTAACGATCAAAATAAAGTTACTTTCAAAAGTTCTACTGATAAAATGTTTGTTCAAAATCAAAATAAATGTGGATAAAATAAAGTAAAGCAACAGAGTTTAAGCTGACTGTGTAAACAAAACTAGAACTGCAGTAGAGTGAGATGCTGAACCACGCCTATTCTAACTTATGTTCAAAGTTCAGCTCTGACAATAAAGTCGCCATACGCCAAAAGTGTGTACTTTTATAACCCTGTGACCGTGCCCTTTGACCTGTTGTCTCTAGAAACATGGCCGCTGGTTTTAGCTCCAAGGTCAAATTTGTATGCCAAATTTGGTAAACCTAGCTGAATTTGTTTGAGTCAGAACACGAACAACCAGATGGACGGCGGTGACCGCCCTACTCGTGCTTCTATTCTGTCTTCTGTCACTTTCAAAGAAACCTTATCACTGTATACGTGCTCTGTAAGGTGGTGGAGTACGTCTTACCCAAGCAGTGACCATGACCAGCAGGGCACAGAGAATCGGACCCAGCATGTTCCAAAGGCCTTTGCGGTCCAGCTGCATTGACATGGCTAACAGCAGAGCCCCGAGCATGAAAAGAGTCTGGATACAAGTAGAGACAACAATGATGAACAGATATTTGGATTTGAAATAAGACGTAACTCCTTAGTACATGGTGATATTTACAGAGGCATCATCTTACATATTTAAAAATTTCTCTGATACGAGCCATGCACAGGAGGGTGACCCAGAAGGAGCAGACGGACCCCAAGAAGTCACAGTACTGTAGGGTGTCGTAGTCCATTATACACATGACGGCGACACCCGGCTGGTCACATGCATGGTAGAACTGCAAAAAACAAAGGAAAGTACGTTTGACATAAACAGTAATCCGTAAAGGACAGGCACGCCAGTGTTTTTTCTTTAAATTTACTTATTACAGAAAAATAAACACATGTCCAAAATTGCACAGGCATATGGTCACAAATGGCACAAGGAACAGTTGACAAGATTTTGCTTGCAACTCCACAAATAATACCCAGAATGCTTCCAGTGGGGGGAAACTGAGCTGCCTTGGAGATGATCTGCACTCTGTGATTGCTCCTTAGTGTGTTAAGTGTTCAATTTTTCACATATTCTGAGGAAAACATTGATTTATAAAAGCTGAAAAAGGATACGAGATATGACAACTAAGATTTACAAAAGCAATAATTTCTGAAATTATTTAAAGCCATTTTGTTGTACAAGATGAACGACACAAAGAAAAATGGAGGTGATTTTTAGGAGGTGATCTTTTAGTTCATGTTGCATTGCTAATTACTGTGTTTATTGATTTCATTTTTAAGGCTAGTTTTAGTTTGTTGATACGCTAGCATCGTCATAAATGCAGGTGTTTCTGTTCGTGTTCGATACCGTGGAGAAGAACATGGTGAAGAGGTAGACGGAGGCCTCAGTGATGTAGCAGCGTTTGACAGCCACCACGATCGCAGGCAGGAAGAACAGGTTACTGAGCGTGAGCAGGAGAGTCGACGTCAACTGGCGACGAAACGACTGAGCCTTTGAATTGTCAGTGCAGCCCCACCCGCTCCAACCTACGAACACATTGACAGGAACACAATGTGTGATTTATTAATAAATCATAAAACCAATGATCATGCATTTCTGTAACCTAAGTTAATGGTAAATGTGTGTTTGGGTCATACCGGCCTTGCAGACACAGGCAGCGTACAGGTAACTGTAGGACCTGAGTAGTCTACATTCACCATATGTCCCACAGTCCTCCACACAGGCACTGATGAACACCTCGGGCACCACAGAAACTACTGATGTATTACCACAGTCACTGCTGCAAGAAATAAATGTGAATTAATATAATAAAAACAAACAAAGCAATGCAGACATGTCACGTGAATCTCCAATTCTAGATATTCTGAGATGACTACTTTATTGGCACCACCGTCTCCATATACAGTATTAATGTAGTATTGTTTAATAAAAAGAAGAAATTACATGACATGATGTGTTCTTCTTACCCATTGCATGTGAGCTGCAGGGTGAGGTACCATGTTGCTGACTGAGGAAAAGGCAGCCTGAGCACAGCTTTAGAGACACTGGCATTCACATGTACACGGTATCCTCCAAACAAAGCTGTAGATAAACACACAACTTCATTTTGATTATACTGTACAAGCCTGTTTAGCTTTGTTATTGCTGGGTATCAGTGAGTCTCAAACAAATGAACAGAAATCAGGTCAATCCGTGTACATTCAGTGTGTGCAGAATAAATCATTCTGTTTTACCAGTGCGACATGGCTGAGACTGGTTGAGTTCAAGGACTGGGGCCCAAGGAGAGAAACAGGCCACAACGGTGCTGGTGTTTCCCAGGGTTACATTTGTCTACACAACAACATACATGTATTAAAGCACAGAAAGTTCACATGGGAGAAGTTAGCCCTAAGAGCTTTCTGCCAGAAACTCTTTTAGCAGAAAGGCTTTGCTATAAGACTCTTTTTTTTAAACCCAAACCATCATTGTTTTCTACCTCGGACCAAGAAGAAAACAATCATGCACATAATGTTGTAAGATATTATACAAGCAAAATATAAACACTGAATGTAATTACTATACAATGATGAGAGATATTGATGATTAGTGCCTAAACCTAACCAGTCTGTGAATGCACGCTGAAAGTAAAAAAAGGAAAACTAAAAAGAATGTGTCAAAATCTGAAAAGACATGGATCTCTTGGGCGACAGTGTCCCCTCTGCAACCTATTCATTGCATTGATTTCCTTCACATGTGGACTTCATCCTATGTCACTTGTGTATTTGGAGCCTTTCTCACAGAAATACTTTCAGCTTCAAAGCCTTGGAGGATAACTGATTCCAGCACCAAAAGAAAGATACAAAGAACCAAACTCCTCCCACGGGGACCGTGTGAGAACAGTGTGTAGCAGAGTGCAGGGACTCACAGTGTTCAGTGTCACTTGTAGGTTGAGTGTGCCACCAGTGGCCTGTGTTTGCAGCGGGTAGCTGAGCAGTGTGGGGTGTGCATCTGTAACGCTGACATTGGGTCCATTGACGGGGGTGAATCGGAGCGACAGGACATCCACCTCCTCATAGAGGACAGGGATGTTCCACACACATGCCGAAGCCAACAAAGGTGTCAACAGTGATGCTGTTTCATTGTTAAAGGTGATACTCTCTGTGGCCACTGAACTATTGCCTGTTGATGTAGAGTTGTTGTAACTACCGTTACCACGAAGCCTCCTGATGTCATCATCTCCTTTAAGGCCAACGCTTTTGGGCTTACATCCCACTAATGGAGAACACACAAATCCAGAGCAGAAAGAAAAAGAAAGTGAGACACAGACATTGATGAGAGCAGAGAAATGCTCTGAATGATACATGTCTGTAAACATGTGTGCTCACCTGTATAGTTTGAGACAATACTAAATGTGACAGTATGGTTCTCACTGTTGCTCTCCATGACAACCTGTAACCAGGTGTTCCATGGAGGGTTAGTAAGAGCTGCAGAACAGCTGGTCCCTGAGCAGTTCACCATAACTGGCCCCTCCTGTAGAGAAACTGAGCCAAGCTTGAGGACCAGTGAACAGTTTTCACTGTGTGGATCCTCCTCTGACGAACAATCAGCCACAGAAATGGAGAGAGAGGAGGCAAACTCTGGAACATACAACCTAAACATGCACAGACAAACACATCATCTTTATAGAACTCACAGAACAAAAATACACATATAAAAGAATGAAAACACTTCTTACTTAAGGCGTGCAGGTCTGTCAGGGGCTGTGGTTTGTTGAAGGAATGTGCCCTGTTGTAAAACAGGTGTGTCCACTGCTCTCCTGATTGACAGCTGAGGCTGGAAGAAGTAGGAGCAGGACGGGAAGCCCTGATAATGATAAACCAAATGATTACATATTTCAGTATAGCTATCACCTTTCATACAGATAGTTAATGGCATCTGGTGACTGGCAAAGATTCATTTGTTGTTTTGCAAAACTGAAAGTTGTGAACCTGTTTAACTGCGCAAAGTACGAGAAGAATTTATTTAATAAAAACACACCCAATTTGTGTAAATAGAATCTTATGAAGCAAGCTCTTAGTAAATGAGAATACTAAAGGTGAGAAGTGTTGCATGTAAGCTTGAACTCAAGCTAAGAAAGTAGCACAACAATGTAGTTTATTTACTTTAGACATGGAACACTTCCCACTGCTCTGGCAGAACTGGTTGTGGTAAAAAGGAAAATCACAAGACAGTGACTAGAAGAATGGTATGCCTTTGTGGTCTATGAATGAGACGCACTTTTACAGGTAAATTAGAAATTCATGAAAATGTCACACAAATGGCTGATATTAAACTTTTTCCTGAAAGGAACTGTAAACAAAAAACAGTATGTATGAACACTGATGTAACCATTTTTACAGTTACAGAGAAAATAATTCATGACAGCAATAACAATCAACTAGAAAATTTGCAATCTCTGAAGAGGTTGCGTGGGATTGCTCGGTCAAAATAGCTAAACTTGCTGGAAAAGTGCAAGAGTTACAGACGTGGATAAAATTGTTGGTCCCCTCTGTAAATGACAGAAAAACTCACAATGGTCACAGAAATAACTTGAAT
>JAQQAE010000140.1:0-41417 GCA_029823295.1 Pseudamia nigra | reverse complement strand
CTGATGCCTTGTTGAGACCAGCATCCCAGGTGTGGGACAAGATGTATGATCCCTCATCTCTGTTGATGGTCCTCGGGTCACGCTTGCAGACCCGAGGACCAGACTCTCAATGGCCTCCTTAATGCAGCGATGATATTTTTTGCTTTCAGCACAGATGAGACACACCTGGGTTGCTGTTCTCAACAAGGCATCAAACAGTAGGGGGCGTAGTCGTCCTCTGCTGTCTGGTGAAACACTATAAAACAGCCTGCAAGACACGTCATAGTAACATCACGTGATCCTTCTGAGGAAGACAACAGGAAGTTGTCGAAACATGTCAGGGTAAAGAAAACCTACTGTACGTCTGTCTACAAAAAAGAACAACGCTAAAAGTACTAAGTTTGTTGAAGACAGTATGAACCTTTTCGCACTAATGTTGGAATATAAATTAATTTAATTAGTTTTGAAGAAATACCCAAGGATATTGTTATTTGATTAACCTTTAATAATAGTTAAAGCCCAAGAGTGGACTAAAGGGAAAAGGTCATTCTCCGGTTACTCCTGCCAGATGCACGAGCTGCCAAAAAGTTTGTGTGGGCGGTAATGATGAAATTTTCTACCAGAGGAGAAAATGTTTTAACGCATGAAAGTTTGGTTCATAATTATGCCGCTCCACTTATCGGATGTTCTTCAAGGGATCAATGAAGTTAATGTGATGAAATGGTATCATTCACTAATCCAAGAGAAAATGTCCATGGTGTGGAAGGCCACACCTCTGAGTGTATAACACTCCAAACGGGGGCCCCTTCTTCTGTGTTACGGCGCATGTAGGACGGGTTCCCATCTTTTTGTTGTTTGTTGTTGACAATAAAAGTAGTTTGCCTTGAATTTTGATTTCTCTTGAACTTTTTGAAGACGAATTTTAAAGATAACAATTATCCATCACTTACTATAAATACAGATATGCACAGAGCTTTCTCTGCATACGGTGCGTTGATTTCATGCTTGTTTCTGTATGTCCTCTTAAAGATTATAGATATGGAGGAAATGGAGCAGTAACAGTGGAAATTATGAGGACATTGAATTGAATTGAATGAACTTTATTGATTGCATCAAGGGAAATTCATTGACAAGCTCATATAAAAAAATCAAATGAGTAAGGTGTCTTTAGTCTCCATCAGCTGCAGTGTTGAGCAGTCTGACGGCAGGTGGGATGAAGGATCTCCTATAACGTTCAGTCCTGCAGTTTAGTGAAGTTAGTCGTCCACTGCAGCTGCTCCTCTTTCCAGTCTTTTCCTTGCAGAAACACATGAAGCTAGCCTTCCAAAACTCCTTCTGGCTTCTCCCATTGCCTATAGTCGGTAGAGAAGGCTTGTGACTGAATCTTCTGTCTTTTACTCTGGAATCAGCCCTGCAACCATGCAGAGTCCTTCAAAGGTCCACTGGGATTGGTTGGTAAACTGCACATTCCCTCTGCCTCAGGTTCAGGTCCTCTCTGGTGTAAACTCCTCTCAATATCAATCCAAAACTGATCTCAGAAAAGAAGATAAAAAAGCAGTGTGCAAGCATTTTCAGACAAAGTGGAGGAAAAGCAGAGAGCTGTTGTCAACTGCTGGCCCTGCACCAGCACATTCTAGAAGAATGAACCAGTCGTTGGGCCCAATAATAATAATGAGCATATTATTAGTGAGATACGGTGTGTTTAAAATACTCACAGACCACCATTGATTAGAATGCTGCCTTCACTGTTATCTTTTTATTAACACATACATGATCACAACATGATCTGCCACTATGTTGTTGATGTGTTCTAGAGTTGAAAAACATTCTTCTGCTGCCTTCCTGCAAGCGGAGGTGGGTAGTACTGAACTACTTTACTTCTGCAGATCTACTTAGGTCCTTTTTTTAAAAGATTCTGGGAGGAGTTGTTTTGCAGAATACGTTTTACTCAGTTACATTTGGCCACACTTCAATGAATAGGAGTAAAAAAGTTGAATATAAAAATAGGCAAAATAAGCAATTCAATTAAAAAGGGACAAAATAATAAAATCATTAACAAAACAAATAAATTAAGCAACAAAATGAGCATTAATGTACAAAACATTATCCCAAAAATTAACACAGTTGACAAAATAGGAAACAAAATGAAAAAAGTTGAAGAAATGTATCCAAGATAATAAAGGAAATGAAAAAAACGAACAAAATGCTCAAGTAAATGATCAAATTAACAGAACACGTGCAAAATCAACAAAAACTGAGCAGTATAATGAAACATGAAATTGAAAAAATACAGACAAAATAAGCAACAAAGTGTGCAAAAATGAATAAAATAAGCAAGAAAATTAGCAAAAGTTAAAAACAGTAGACAAAACAAACCAGTCAATTTAAACAAATGAACAATTTACTCAATTAAATAAGTAAATCAATGACCAAAAATAATTTAGAAATACACAAATGGCCAAATACCAACTCAAAATGGTAGATGTCATTTTTTTCCCTCCTTCAATGTGATAACCTGACATATGAGCTACATATGTATTTCTCCTCAGCGATAATCCTTCATACAGTGTTTGCCAAGTTGATGATGAAGAACTTAAAGTTAAAAAAATATAATATAGACTGGCATAATATCTTTTTACTGAATATAAATCCACACCGAGTGAACAACAATAAATTAAGATAAATAGAATAAGCACAAACACATTTAAAAAAACCAACCATAATTGACAGGAATGAACAAATGGATTAAAAAAAATAATAATAATAACAATATACTAGGGTGGGACAGTGGTGTAGTGGCACATTCATGTCACGGCAACAAGGTACTAGGTTTGATCCCAGCACCAGATGGCAGTGAATGCGAGTGTGAATCATTGTCTCTCACTTTATGTTTCAGCCCAATGAGCAGAATAATCAGGAAAATGAACAGAATATTCCAGAAAACAACAAAAATAATTAAGGAAATTTGCAAAACCAGGCAAAATAAGAAAATTTCATTTCAAAATAATGGGGAAAATGACCAAAAAATAAATAACCCAAAACAAGCTAAATTCTCAAGAAAATGACCAAAAAAATAAGTCTCCAGGTTTTTTTTTTTCAGTTTTATTCACTTAAAAATGTGGAGTCATGGTGAAAATATTTATTTAAATCAGTTTCTAGCAGCTGTGGAAGCTAAAATAGGACATTTTAGCCTTAGTGAATTAACTCCAGGTGGGCCTGACTCTGAGCTCTTTCACCCTTTCTACTCCATTGTTTGCCCACCTGTGAATAAATGGCCTTGAAAGCATTCACATGTATGAACCGTCCCTATCTAAAGATGCACAGGAGCCTCCGCACGTCACAAAACGCATGTGGCTGGCAGAAGACATCACAATGAAATGCTGGAGGTATTATATTCACCGTTTCCAAATGAGAAATCACTCAACCCATTTGTCATGCGCAGGGTGAGTGTATCAGTGGGTGGAACACAGTGGGCAGAGCTGAGCATTTCACTGTCGAGGCGAGGGTGCGTTCCGTTTGTATCTCCGTCTGTTGGGTGTTAATAGTGGGCGACGGCCACAGGAGCACGACACGAGAGAGAGAAAGCCAGTAGTGAGAAAATTAACAAGAGGGAGGATAATTTGAAAAGGAAGAGAGGGAATAAGAAAATATGAGAAGGGGACTCAAGTGGGTCTCAGTCTAATATTTTAACCTGTGTAATTGAAGTGACTAGAGAACACAAGACACACTGAACTTGTTAATGAGAACAGTGAGTGCAGTGTTGTAATTTGAAATGCTCTCCTTTGAAGGACTTCATGGACTATAACAAAGTTAATGGAATTCATCAGTGCCTGTAAAATGGTGTTCAGAAGAAATGTAAAGTGCTAACTGCCAAAGCAGTCTTAAAGAAGTGTTTTGGAATAAAGTGAACAAGCTTTATTTATTCACTGACATGAGACAATTAAGTAAGATGTCAAATATTGTGCTAAACTACCTTGACTGGAAATATTAAAAATAACAAAAAAAATCAAATTTTGCAGTCCTATAAATAGCTGATATGATGAGTTAAATTAATCAAAATCAAGATTACTCCTTCCTCTGGACATCTTCCTTGGTTTTTTTGGTTTAATATATTCATTATACACTTTGCAAATTACCAGTGGTGGTTTAATTTGTTTAAAATCATTACGTTTTATAGGCCATAAAAAATATGCACATGGACACACAGGGTGAGTCCTGCTTTATGTCATTGTTGCTCTTGTTTGTTGCAGTGTGCAATTTTGGTAGTTATCAATAAAATAAAACAAAATAAAAATAAATACATAATTCTTCATAGGAGGAAAAATCAGGAGTCAATTTTAATTCATGACTGACTGAGGTTCAAGATATCTAAATAAATATTTAATCTTATAATGGAATTCAGCCGATGTCTGTGTTTCTGTCTGTATCACTTACAAGTCCATTAAGGGCTTCCTTCCGTAAGACTGATCAAAGTGCTTTAGCTTGATTTTCACTTGATTTTCACACATGTGCTCTGATTTGACAGAAGTGTTGTACCCACCCTCTTTTAATCAGAAAATGCTCTGATTGGTCAAACAGGTAACCATTCCAGAGCTGACCTGAAATCAAATAAGCGAGTAGCACTTCTTGGGCTGCATGGTGCATTGTGGGATTTTGACCAATATGGGTCACAGACCAAAACAATGAAATAACTGATTGTCCTTGTATATGTGACAACGATACAGATGTTGCCATGCATTTTGACATGGGAGGAAGAGCAGGCAATCGTCAAACAGGACTACAATCTGTACTGAAAGTGGATGGCACAAAAATTCTCAACTCCTTCAATTTAACAGATGCATGGATTAAAAACTGTTTACTGTGTATGTCAGCTGATATTACAGAATATGTACTCAACAGAGACGGGAAACGTAACTTAAATTCTGTGAATGTGAACTGATGCTGACCCCGGTGCGGGTTCAGTAAAAACCTGAAGGGAAAGGGGGAGCTGACAATGATAAACACTAGTGGAAGACGACGAGGCACTGGCAGATGAAACGGAGGGATGCATGGGAGGGGGGTTCGGTATGTGGATAAACTAGAGGTGGGGGTCAGCCCAAGGCAGGTAACAAGACATAAGACAGTGCATGGAAAATTGTATCAATATTGCATGAAATAGAGACGTGTACATAGCTCATGGTTTGCTGAGGCTCCACTCTTCATCCCGGCGGTTATGGTATATTATCCACAATGCCAATTTCGTTTGTCCCTCTCACACTCTTATCTCTGTTTGTCTTTTTCTCTCTTGCCATCCATCTATGCATCCATCCTTCCATCCATCCATCCAGGGAACACTAATAGTGTTTTTGCCCTGGACTACATCAGTGGATCCCTGACGGTGAATGGGCAACTGGACAGAGAAAACCCTCTCTACTCAGCAGGATTCACTCTCACTGTCAAGGTGAGCTGTTGATTGGATAAGGGTTGGCTGAACTGACTGTTGCAGATCAAGAATCTGTTTCTTCAGTGGATCAAGAGGGAGCTTTGATGTGATAGAGTATTAAATCACTGCAGTGTATAGGTTTTCCTATACCTTCAAATGACCGGCTAAATGCAGTACTTCATCCCTCTTCATACCTGAGGTTTTTTATTTTTTTTTAAGGCTAGTTTGTGATTTTAGTTTAGCTTTACTTACTTTTACGGATGCATAAGTGGTTGTTGCTGCACTTTTAATTAAAGGAAGCTTTCCTGAATTTTTATTTAGTTTTAGTGTTTGTTTTTCAAGTCTTTTTATATTTTTAGGAAAGCCATAAATGCTAATGGCCATGCACATTAAATGCATTTAATGCCGATGGATATTTTTTTGATTACCCTAAACCATTATCATTGCACATTTTACCTGCAATTATATTTTATTTTTTGTAATGTTGATCACTGCAGGTCAGACATGGAATTACTGGCATTCTTCTCAGTATTGCTCTGCTACTTATTTCCTATACAATCACAAAAATTGACACACTGGTTGCAAATTTCCTCCACTCTTCAGTGACCAAAACAGGTACACTGTACCCCTAAATGACATGTCAGTAAGTATACTCAAGGGACTTAACAACATGGCACTCCCTTAATAAAACTGATTATTGTGAGTACTACAGTGTTTAAAACACACTTTTGGGGAAAAAAATCACAACGCCTTTGTGCAACCAATCCCAAATGACTACTCCTCTGTCAAACACACCTAACTCTATAAAAAGGCACCACAGCTTTGGAGAACATGACATCTGTAAGAATGCCACAACTGGTGCAACCTGACCAGGATTGTGCCAGTGGACTACTGAAGGCAGGGACCACCAGACAAATTACTAGAATACTAAATGTGCATCACTCTACAGCAGTGTGCTTACATAATTGTTATTTGGTGAGAGGAAAAACAGAAGACCAATCATGACCTGGTCGTCTACATATAGCAACCAGACACCAAGAGCGATATATCCATCTCTTACTCCTCAGACCCGATTTGGTTCTGACCCACCACCATTACAGCAGCAGGTCTATTGGCAGAAACAATAGACCAGTACATGCAGACATAAGACATATGTTTTTTTTACATTTTTTGGTCATGTTTCATTTGTTTTGTAATGGATTAAGTCGGAATATTCATGAAAAGGTAATGAAGAACTATATATGAGTGGCCATTTGCATACAACACAAACTATACCTGTGATTTTACAACTAATTTAGTGGTGCATTATTAACCCTTTCCTGGTGTCTACTACACTGCCCTATAACTGACAAGAACATGATGACATTAAATTCATAGTAATTACAAAATAAAGGCAAAATGCAATACATCAGTGAGTATTTTTTATTTTTGGCTTAAAATGAACAAAATAATAAGGATAAAGGAGTGTCATAAAAAGCAACAGTTATAAAATAGTGAAGAAAATGAATTAAAGTGAACAAAATCAGAAGACAAATGAACAGGACAAGAAGCCAAATGAACAGACTCACCAAGTAAAAACACCAAATTAGATTCAAAGAGAACAAAAATCTTGGGCGAGGGAGAAGTTTGGTGAGGCCATGGAGTACCACTTCCAAATGGCCTCAAGGAAATTCTGGTCCACCATCCAGTGACTCAGGCGGGGACTGTTAACACTGTGTATGGTGGAGACGGGGCATTGCTGACCTTGACTGGAGACATTGTGGGTCCATGGAAGGAATACTTCGAGAAACTCCTCAATCCCACAAGCATGCCTTCCTTTGAGGAAGCAGAGCCTGGGGACTCTGGGGTGGGCTCTCCTATCTCTGGGGATGAGGTCACCAAGGTGGTCAAAAAACTCCTCGGTGGCAATGCTCCGGGGGTGGATGAGATCTGCCCTAAGTTCCTTAAGGCTCTGAATGTTGTGGGGCTGTCTTGGTTGACACGCTTCTGCAACATTGCGTGGACATCGGGGGCAGTGCCTCTAGATTGGCAGATTGGGGTGGTGGTTCCCCTCTTTAAGAAGGGGGACCCCTCCGATGTTCCAACTATGTGGGCATCACACTCCTCAGCCTCCCTGGTAAGGTCTATTCCAGGGTACTAGGGATGAGGATCTGTCGGATACTCAAGTATCAGATTCAGGAGGAGGAGTGTGGTTTTCATCCTGGTTGTGGAGCAGGGGACCAGCTCTACACTCTCGGTCTTGGAGGATGCATGGGAGTTTTCCCAACCAGTCTACATGTGTTTTATGGATTTAGAGAAGGCATTCGACCGTGTCCCTCGGGGAGTTCTGCGGGGAGTTCTTTGGGAATATGGGGTGCCGGATGCACTGATTAGGGCTGTTCGTCTGGGCTTCCCTGTTCAAGCTGCTGCCCCCGCAACCCAACCCCATGGACAGATAGGTAGAAGACAGATGGATGGATGGAAGGATGGAAGAAGAAAAATGAAAAAAACTTTAAAAAGAAGAAAAACAAAAATAACTACATAATGAAGAGGTTGTGAAAAGGTAACAAAAAGAAGCAAAATAAAAAAATCACTTTAATGAACCAAATTAGATTTAAAAAGAAAATAAATGAAAAAACAGTCAAGTTAACCAAACAGTCAAGAATATGCTTTATATTACAATAGCAAGCTCTGTTTGACATTGTACATATATACAACTATAATACAAAATATACTGTACTCTACATATGTGTGGTTATTCACAATTTTGTTTTATACATTATAAAATAGTAACTAAATCATAATTCTGAATGTATTCCACTGAACTGACATGCCCTGATAGACATAATTGACCCATTTTCAACCACTACCTTCGTCAAAGTAAGTTACATTATTTTAAACATTGTTTAGAAGTACCACAGAGACTCACAAGGCTCAAAATGTCACAGCCCCTATATTTTCTTGATAATTCCTGCATGAAAGAGTAAAATTCCTTGAGTGTATTTTTTAATGATCAATTAGCAATTATCTCAACAACAGGACTGCAAAAGATTTAAAGTTCCATCTTATTTCTCCTGGTTAATCTTGAGGTTCTTTCTTCAGCAGTTGCATACATACACATTTAACCCCAATATTAAAGGTTTGCCATTAGTCATTACTTGTTTTCCATAATAACTCAGTTTAAAGGTCTCTAATTCAAGTCATATCTGTGGTACTTAACCAGGTCTTTAGACTAAATCTTCTCATTGTTCACTTAACCTAAGCATCATTGCTGCTTGAGTCCATTATTGCTGCTTCCAGCTGTATTTCTACCCTAAAATTTCATTAACTACACACGAATATAGTGATGGTATGAGTTCACTTTCCTATTACATATCTCAAGATCGTGGGTGCCTGTGGAACTAATTTGATCCAGACCCGCTTTACAGACTTTTACTATGGCTACAAGTGCAGGCATTTATTTTTTCTGATTGTGTGACGTCTCCTTCTGAGCTTCACGTTCAGTAAACATCAGCAGCCAGAGAAAACAGCAGTGGAGGAGACCAAGACAAAGGAAAAGATTTTCCTCTGTGCTAAGGACCCCTTTGTTCGTTTCTCTACTTTTGGTGCAGTAGGTGCAGCCTTTGAATTGCTCTGTCACTTCACTGAGCTCAAAGTCCACCTCACTTGGCTTATTTTAGCATGACCATCCTGCCCTGTCACCCCCACCCACAGCCTCCCCGCCCTGTCCACTCCACCACCGTATTGCTGTTTTTTTCTCCTCAACTATTGTACACGTGGTGGTTCCCGCAGGGTGTGAGAGGGTGCGTGAAATGGATTTTTAGGTTCCACTGAAAGGGGACAGATTTGTGATCAAAAGACATATTTTTTACTGTAACTGCAATGTTACATTGTGGATTTTGACGACATGTCAAGTCAGATCCATTTCACCTGCACTGCACAACCAATGGTCTGTGAGATCACTTAACTTTCTTTTTGATGCTCATTTGGCTGCAATTATTGTTCATAAAAGCCTGATAGCAGCTGAGGTTGAACATTTACATACATCTCGGCTAAACTCCTTGAAGCTCAGCTTATTTCCATATAGGTGTATTCCCTAACGGTTCAGTTAGACAGTAAAAACTATTTATTTTCACCTTTTATCTATTTTATCATGTTGTCAGTGGGTTTAAATATTCTTTGTAAATATTTGGTAACATTGTGCAACACTTTAGTAAGCTTCCACAAACTTTACACAACACTCTTATGACCTGGGTGTACAACCTGTGGTGCCAGGGCCACATGTGGCTCTTTAGCGCCTCCCCAGTGGCTCCTGAGGTTTTCTGCACTGATGGAAATAACACATAGCTAGAAAGCATTCAGACAGTGCAGACCTCTGCCAAGCAGCTCATTTCTACCCATTTGTTTAGCAACTTGTGCTGTGGGGGCTCATGTTGTGTCACACGTTAACTGGCTCCTCTTCACAGAGAAAAGCAGTTAAGTCCCATTTCTTTCACTCACACAGTCTGTTTTTATTTCTATCAAACTCTCATTAGCTGCTGTTAGCATTATTAGGTTGGGGTGGCTAGTGACACTGATTACAGCTTCCTTTTAATCTGCAGTGAAAAGCAGCAGACGGGACTCCAGTGTCTTGACAAGCGCAGTCTTTTATTAAGTAACCAAAAGAAAAATGTATTGCACACAGAGGTAGCGCTCACTATAAGCATGCATTAGTCGTCAGCTTGCTCGATGCTAAAACAGCCATAACCACCATTCAACTACTGCTCCCTCACAACCATTCGGGGTCATGTCACCCCTACAACACGTTGGCCCTGTCTCACAATGATAAAGAATCCTTCAAAATTTTTCTGGATCCAGACTGTGATCCCGCTCACACCCAAAATCTAATGGATTGGTCCTTATGCCATTTTCCAACCTACCCTGAAAATTTCATTAAAATCCATTCAGGACTTTTTGAGTATCTTGCTAACGCACTAACCAACTAACTAACTAGCCAAGTAACAGACAAAAAACGAACGGCAGCAAAAACATAATCCCCTTGGCGGAGGTAATTATAACCAAAATGACTAAAACAAGCACTAAATCAACACATGAAGTACTGTAGATAATGGAGACAAAACTGATAAAAGATTAAACAATATAATAAATGATCCAACGTGGAAAAAAACAAAGAAACATGGACAAAAATGAATGCAGCATTCACCAAATAACTTACAAAATAAACAAAAATGGGCAAAAAAATCAGCCAGTTGAATAAAAGCACACAAAAATAATCAAGCAAATGAACAAAAAATATACAAAATATCAAACAAAATGGATAAAAATTGAACAAAAAATAAACAAAATGAAAAACCAAAGAATAAAATAATAACAAATTGATGTTTTCATGTTGCCAGCTAGAATGTGTCATATGCCATGTGGTACGTAAAGGGTTTGAATATTTTTTGTGCCTATTCAGTACATACTTTTTTTTTTCTTTCTGTCCCAAAATTGCTCTTGAGAGTGTAAAGGTGCTCTAGGGAGGGCATGATAAAAAAACACATAAATAAATATACTTAACCAATAACAACTTTAAAGGTTTTTAAGATGTGACTCTCAAAGATGATTATAAATTTAGTCTGAGAATTTGTCCACTATTATTCTTAAATTTTAAAGTATTGAAATGAAGTACTTGGGCTAGCTGACCTAATATAAGGAGTAGATACTGTTATAAAGTTTGATTTATGAAAAACTTGAATTTTAATGCATTTAGCAAAGGTTTTTTTTTATATATAGTTTTATATAAAATTGGATCCAATGTTTAATATAAACTGACCTGATAACATATTCTAACCTCGGACTGTATTTTTAATTGAAATCGATAATTACACAGAAGAAAAGTAGAATAAGTGAAAGTGCTGAAAACGAAAAAATGGCGTCCAAAAATGTATTTATAAGATATGGATTTTTCCTTCCACATTTTGTCTCCTCTCTCTGCTTGTGCTTTCTTAGGTAGTGCTCCTATTGATTGTGGTGTGCCATAGTAATACAACTAATTTCTCAACTTCAGGCAGCTTAGATAGTGCTGAGCGTATGAAGGTGGAGGTCAAATGATTCAGTGGCATCGGGACGAGAGAAGCTAAACTACCTTGATTACCCAGAGCCCAGCATGTTGTTCCTACCTCCTCTCCTATTGCTTGTGGCACTCCTCTATCAATAAAAGGACCACAGCTGCCTATTCCCATCTTTCTCAACATTTTTTGTGAGGCTTCACATCTTCAATACTCGGGCAGCCAGAAACAGAAAGAGTGTGTAATTGTGTCCTCTCAATCGTACACCATTCTCCGAAATCCCATTGTGTGACCGTGTAAGTGTGCGTGTGTGTGTGTATATAGGGATGTGGGTGTGTGTGTGTGTGTGTGAGTGTGTGTGTGGCTAGGTGAACATGTCCTGGCCCTCTCTTGGCTTCACATTGAGCCTATTTCTATGATTGCTTTGAGTCTGTTCACCTTTTGATCCAATAAATGAACAGTTGTAAATACCTGAGTGAGATTACGTGCTGCCTGCCTCCACCCAAAATTACATTTTCAGTGCTATCAGATGCATCACTTGTCACTCCTCTCCTTTGTTTTTCTCAAGGCCACAGAGTTGAAAGACGATCGCTCTCCGTCAGATGCCACGGTGATGACCACCTTCACTATCCTGCTTATTGACAAGAATGACAATGCACCAACGTTCAACAGTTCTGAGTACAGGGTCCGCATCACAGAGCTGGCCCAGGTGGGGTTTGCCCTGCCCCTCTTCATCCAGGCAGAAGACAAAGATGAGGTAGGTTTATCAAATAACTTCAATTTGATTTTATTAGATTGGAATCGACTGGATGCAATTCAGTCCAATTCAATTGTATTCACATAGCGCCAGTCATCATCCAAGTTTATTTCTGGTCTATTCACAATTCAAGGCTAAAGCTTTAAAAGACGATATGAAGAGCAAACTCAACAGAACCTCTGAAAGCAAACCAAGGGCAACGGTCAGGAGAAGAGAAAAGATTTAAGATAGAGCAACAAGCAACACAGACACTGGACAGATTTATGACCAACAACCACCTACAGTATCAGGAACGTGTAGAGCTAGAGAGACCTGCATGAAGGAACATGGAGAGATCAGTGAAGATGACTATACTGTTAGTTGTAATAATTTTAAATGACGATGGAAACCCCCACGGTGTGCTGAAACATTTTTCTGTTCCCGTAGTGCAGGGGTGTGCAACCTGTGGCCCACGTGTGGCTCTTTGGCCCCCTCTCCAGTGGCTCCTGTAGCTTTGCCCAGTGATGGAAGTAATGCTTTATAACAAATCAAAGTGAACAAGATAAGCACAAAAACAAGAAAAAAATCAACTAAATGAATGAAAATTAAGACAAAAGTCACAAAAATAATCAAGAAAATAAACATGATTAAACAGTAGAATAAATACAACTAACAAAACAATGAAAAAATAAATAATGCTAAACAAAATAATAACATTAATGAACAAAAACAAGAAAATGAACAAGCTTAAGGCAAAACTGAACAAAATGATCCAGAAAATGAACAAAATTACTAGGAAAACTTTACTCAAAAATGATTAAAATTGTAAATTTGCTGAATGAAAAATGAACAAAAATGAGCAAAATAATCAACAAAATGAACAAAAAATGAAAACAATGACAAAACAGTAAGGTAAATGAACCAAAAAAGAAAATAAAGGAAAGTAGTGAACAAAAAAGTCACACAGCAACATTTTAAACAGTAAAAAAAATGATAAAAAATTAACAAAATTTATTTAAAATGAATAAAATAATAAACAAAAATTAATAAACATTAAAAATAAACATAAAATTAAAAAAATCAACAAATGAAACAAAATGCGGAAAATTCATGTCACATGGTGTATAAAGGGTTCAGATATCTTTCCTGTCTGTCTGTCTGAAAATGGCTCTTTGTAATTTAAAGATTGCCTGATTTAGATATGATTAGATTCCAGGAGAATTGTGTAATTTGTTTATTTTTTTCACTGATTTTTTTCACTTTTCCAGAGAGAGTTAAACCAGAGATGTGATGGATAAATGAGACAAGAATGTAAAATACTTGCCTACAAATATTTTGCATCAACGACACCCACAGTGGTGGCAACAGCTGCAACACTGAATATATTTACACCAGCGCATTGCAGAAATAGTAATAAATTTAATATGATGTCTCCAGTCTGCCTGTAATATGGATAGACATCAACAGATTCATCATTGTTGTTTCATAATGTCCACTTTACACAAGTGGTTGATGACTGTCCAAATATACATCACATTTTTGCTGCATGATATTTGTGTTCTGCGTGAAAATAGTATATACACAGGTTCAAAAAATATAATGAGATATGTTTTAATCATTCAAACAAAGGTTCCCCTGGTGCATAAAGACTAATAACCATAACTGATAATGATATTGGTATCAATAAAATCCAGACTCTATGTTCAAGATTTAGGCATCCTGTAAAAATACATAGCTCCTAAGTACAATACAAGATACAATATAAATGCATAGAATAAGAAGTGAGGAATGAGGTAGTAGACATGATATCTCAGAGTTTATCCGTGGGTATACAAATAAAACCCATATTAATTCTTGTAGCACATCTTAGAACATGGGCGGTTGCTCGACATCAACAAATATCTGTGACAGGAGCCATTCATAAACAAGTCATCAGAAAAAGTTGTAAGGGCATCAGTAAAGTACGCTGCATTCATTTGTGCTGCATGTTTATCAGCCTGGATTTGACTGGAATGACATCAGGAACTGCAGTGCCTGACTTATAAAAGTAGTTTTTATTTTTCTGTTTGAATTTATCCTGTTAGCAAGTATAGCAGTGAAAAAAGAAAACCAGCCTCTGTATGAACTTGTTTGTGTGGCAGCGCTGTATGTGTTTGTCTGTGTTAGAACTGTCACCGGTGTACAAGAGCATGCTTTAGAGTGCTTTGGTGTGTCCGCCACTTCCCATTAGTTGTGTCTGGCAACCTACTGTGGTGACAGTCACACACACTCAGACACCACACACACAGCTCGAGCACTTTTTTACTTTACGCTTGCTCTGCTACACCACCACTCTCTCACTTCCAGTCTCTCATTCTCACATGTGCACATGCTCGCTCACACCAGCACATTGAAGTCGACTACAATTTAATTTGCTCTGGGAAGAGATGGGATAGAGCATCAAATTATACCTAACGAGGAAAATCAATCACCTAGGGTGCAGATAAGCCGAAAGCTAGTCAACTCTGATTGATGCAGGCACAGCAGCCGCCAGGGTGGAATTTGACAGATAACTGCAAGTCAAGTGTATAGAGAAAAAGGTGGAGAAGAAAGAAGAGGAGAGGAGAGGAGGAAAGGAAAGGAAAGGGAGTGAGGGAAAGAACTGAAAAATGGCGAGGAAAAGAAAAGATAAGGAAGCTCCCTTAAACACCTGGCATGTAATAGAGGTCCCTCTGTGAGCTGGCACCTACTACTTATACCACGACCAAAAGCACTCCACTCCATCTGAGACGCCAAGTCACTTAAAAATCCAGTCTCTAAGTTCACATTGCTCAGTGCAAATGGGGAAATGTTCAAGGTAGTTCTCAGTTGGTTTTACCCAGAAGCGTCATACAGCAGATGATACATTAGGATGCATCCGTTTAGGGCCACTCCATTAGTAGCCACAACTCACACCTCATCCGTCATATTACAAAACAAAATGCTGATGAGAAATATAAGGAAGCAGGAATTTACACAAAAATTGAAAGGTTTAAAGTTACATATTCCACTTTTATCAGACTTGCATTGTAACTGTTTTTTTTCCCTGTGGCAATACATTCAGTTGAAGCAGTAAAATGTATATTTTTTCATCTTGCCACTCTGGTATTGCTGTTTTGATCCTTTAAACCTGCATGTTAGTGCTGATATAGAAAATCATTCACACTCTGCTACACCTGTGCTGTAATCTCACTTTTTTCAAGTGTAAGGGATTACAGGCAGACGTTTCATTTCTTATACTGTGACACAAGTGGTAGTTACCTCTCTGTGTCTGCCACTCTTTCCATATTTTCTTCTGCTTGGCTAGGATCTATAAAACTTTTACTGGTGTGACTTGTCACTAAACTTTGTGGCAGTCACATCTGACAGGGTGCTTTTATTGGGGGCTTCTAAAGGCACAAGCAAATGGACGGGCAATTACGTTTATGGGCAGTTTGAGGTGACGTCCCTGCATATTGGATAGTCTTTTAAATAGGAGTCATCAGCCACAATGGTTCTCCCAGAGATGAAAACAAAAACAAGGGGGCTATTTCAACCGCCAGCATAATGCCAATCGACCCCCGCATCCGTCTTCCTCTGTCTGCCACAATGGCCACATGATTGGATGCCCTGCAGCTTTATATATCAGGACAGGATGTCGTCTCAGATTAAGACAGCCACAGGCTTTTCAGTACTGCGATGTCTTTTTGACCCTGAATTGGTTTGTATTTACTCATCATGCCTTTGCATGTGGAGATTTTTCTGGGGATGAGGAAGAAAGATGAGGAGTTTATCGAGTTCCATGTCTGAGCCAAGTTTTTACATTTGAATAAGAAATACTATTGCAGTTGCTCAGTGTTGGTACATACAGAGTAACCTAATGCAGTGCTTTAAAAAAGAAATCAATGCTGACGAAGTACAGAATATATAGAAACTAAACCCCAATACTTCTATCTGTACTGAGGTAGATAGTCATGCTTGTCATTGGGGTTCACATCATCTCCTCTTTTGCTCTCATTAAACACACACTACGATTACAGCATGTTTTCACCTTCTTCACTGGCTGGCTCATTATCCCAGTTGGACATACTGTGTACAGAGAATTATACACAAATGGCAATAATCTAAATCAGTGTAGCAGAGATTTGTATCTAGAAGACATAATTCAGATGAGAAGCTTAATGTGTGGTTATAAGATAATTATACTGCAATAAGAATCCATGTTAGAGCCATATTCATTTGCTCTGTTTTAGAATCATATTCATTTTACCAAACATTGCATAAAACCTCCTGTGACTAAAAACATAAAAACATGCAGGTTCAGCATTTGGATGTCTGAGTGCCAATTTATACATGATGGTGCAGCCTTATTATTTATGCTTTACAATGTACACATTAATATGAACAAAACTAAACAAAACTGATTTCAACTGAATATCTGAAGGACATATTTACAACACATTACATTTAACTATTTGACATAAGTACAGTTTTGTTGCAGAATTAACCTTAATTAAGTTAAGTCTGTAATTGATTTCAGATCACCAGGCTTTTGCTGTTTTCACTCAGAAAGCTGAAGCTTTATGGCACATTATACTTGCCCCATGATGTGGACCTACTGCAGCTGAGTAGCTCAGGAGCAAATCTTAAGAAATTTAAATACTAGCTTTGTGTAACCAAAGCCAACACATTTCATGAAACTTAATATTTTCCATTTAATTAAGATGGTGTAGTGATGACTCCTTATTTGCTGGCTGGACTCAGATTATATAGCTGAACTATGTGGCAAATCCTTGAATATCATCAAATTTAGATCAACACACCAGTCACAGGAAAACAGCCAAGCAGTTTCTGGTAAGAATTGTTTTAGAGATCTTGTAACATTTAAATATGATCCCTAAATATGCCTCCACTCTCATGTATTCAGTGCACTCATCTTTAATTTTAAAGTTCAAGGATACTGTGGCAGATTCAAGAACCCCTGTGTCACTGTCAAGACCCATATCAGAACACATTTCTGGTTGTTAATCTATACACTTAAAAGGCTGGAGCCCAACATAAGACAGTCTCTTGAGTAATTCCATTGTCAATTTTGTGAAAAGCAGACTGTATATTATAAATGGCAACACACTGTTCACAACCCTTAAAATATGAGCTGAACTATGACAGCGACCTTTTAAACACTGGGAGCTTTGAAACTACAATATATTAATAGCATATTATGCCTGTTCTTACTCCAGAAACACAGCAGCTACAGTATTTCTTCTTTCAAAAACAGCTTAGTGTAATATAATAATGAACCAAGATGTGACTGTTTATTTTATTTAGGAATGCAGTGTCTGAGATTTAAACCCTTGGAAAAGGTGTTTTTTTTTTATCATTAATAGCTTTCAAGACAATTCACTGGTGAGGCTCCCTGATTTGAAATAAGTTAATAACATTATCAGAAGAGATAGCACATTCCCCAAAATTAACCATATTTGACTTGAATAACTATGTAGTTGTTTCCAGATAACATTACCATTCCCTTTGGCCTCTAATAGACCTTGAATGTAATAGTTTGGCATGACTTTAACCAAAAAATAATTACAGTAGCATCTTTATACCAATCTGTCTGCCTGTTTTTGATGTTTCTTCTTCTTTGAAGACATGAGGGTTGTACCAACAGTAAGGCAGAAGTGGGCACCTTTATTATTAAGTTACATAGGTCATTTCAATTGCACGTTATCGGAGTATCCTCCTCGATATACAATACAGTATAACATTATCTCCATTACAAGCAATGCATTTTTACCATTCTTAAGGCCCACTCTAGAATCCTCTTTGGAAAATTTTGCAAAAGATTTTTCCAGGAGTTTGTAGACTTCAACCCTTTTCACCTTCAAATTGGCTGTGAACAGCCAAAGTACACATTTTCCACTCACTTTCTAAGTCTGTAAATCTTCCACTATCGTCTGTATGGCATTGTGACCACTGTCCAGTCGTGCAGCGAGATCAGTGATTGTGACAAATCCCTCCTTACTAATCATTTTATCTACTCACTGATAGGAAGTATTGGAAAAAATAATGGAAGGAAATATTATGAGATACCTGCACCAGAAGAAGAGTTACTCTACCAACATGTACAATTTGAACAATCTGTGTAGTTTATTAAATAGTTATGCACGGTTTTGTATTACTTTTTTACAACCCTCATATTTAGCAGATACAAACAACAAAAAGAGACAGAGACATGCTTGTGTTCTATCTGTTTTTAAGTTGATATGAATATTTTGTGAGCCAAATGAAAATTTCCAAGTGTGTGGACAATAAAGACTTATTCTATTCTAAAGGACTATTGTAGTATATGATGTGCATTAAACTACCATGAAGTAATTTGTATTGACTAAGCAGTAATTGTATGATGCTTATATATGTGTGAATAAAGGTCACCGAGTAGACATGTTGTGCAGAGGCTGACAAGTGACTCCAATTCCTGTTGTTTCGGAGTTGATTTTGCAATATATCATGTGGTGGGACAGAAAAAACATGTCAGCAGAAATGGGTGTGACTGGGAAATGTAATAACATTAGGTCAGCTTTTGTACATAAATATGCAGTTCTGATATGAATAATTAATAATGAATAATGAAATGCAGATGAGAATCACCTCTTGCAAAAATAGAAGGATTTAAAATGACCAGAAAAACATTACATTGTCTAAAGGTTTAGACAACTTTTTAAAAAAAAATGGAAACTGGAAGGGAGAGAAGTCATTATTCTTGGAGAGGGGACAAAAATTATTTAAAATTCTGCCGTGGGGTTAGGATGGGACAGGACTGAAAATCTTTTCCCATGTCGGCCTACAGTGTCATGAGGTCTGACACTAATTTTTTTAAAGCATACAGTTTAAAGGGGGTGGGGGGATGGATTACATTCACCTATAAATATAACACCATAATGGAGGAAGTGGTGCAAAAAGATCTAAAGATAAGAAGAACACATTTTGCACAAAACTGATAAGAATTGAATAGAACTGGTATCACTTAGTAAAAGGTGGGATAATATTTACAACTGTAAGAAATGTATTTATTTAAAAAGGTGTGCCACATGGAGATACTGGTCCAGAAAATGCACTTTTTTTTCAAATTTTGCTGAATCTAGCATTCCCCATTAGCACAACAATGATTCTGTTCAAGGTATAAATCCATTTCACATACAGTATATATGGCAGCAATGAAACATAAGTGCCTTATTTTTACAAGAACAAAATCAAAATTTGTGTTTGCGTTCACCCATTTTATGTTGTCAAATTTATCTTAATGCTTCTCTGCTCCCATATGTAACATTTGCTACAAATGTTTATTTTTTTTTGCACTGGTCAAACATTGGCTCGGGTAGTGCAATTGTACTTCCTATAGAAATCAGACACAAATCTTTAAAACCCCATTGTTATTCAGTATAGTCATAAACCTTTACCTTCTATGTTCTTCAGCAGGACATGAGAGAGAGCAGAGATTACCCTCGCTCTCACTAAACTATCCTTTTTTTGTCTGTTTTCTATACTCGTCTCTTTCTTATCTTTCCTGCGGCAGGGGGTGAACAGCATGTTCCAGGTGTTTCTGACAGGAAACAATTCAGAGTACTTCACCATCTCCCCCACAGCAGTACAAGGGCGTGCCGACATCAGGATGAGGGTGGCCATGCCACTGGACTATGAGCATATACGCAGCTTCAGCTTCTCTGTGAGTTTTCAATTTAATATGGGTTTGACTGTACCTATACATTATCTTAGAGCACTGTGTGCAGGGATGATCCCAGCATGTACAGTATGATTCTGTAATAAAAGGGAGAATGGGAAAGAAACCTGTTTGAATAATTAAATGTCATGTAAAGTTAAGTTTGTTACCCCATACTTTAAAAAAGAAAGAATACAGAAGACATTGCCCTCATTTGAATGCCTAACAGATTAGAACTGATGTGAGACACAGAGATACAAGCCAGAATAAGAGAAAACAATCTTGTTTTAATCTGCAAACACTGACAAATTGGAGACAAAGCAGCTACATTGTCTTTCTGTGCGTGTTCCTTTGAAACTCTGAAGACAGTTTGTGTCTAAGAGCAAATGCAGCTTCATTATGTTTCCTGTAACTTGTTTTGCATTTGTTTGGACAGAAGACTTGGTCACACTGAGGCTATATCACTGTCTACTCTGTTGTTATGTTTGAACAGTGAAATTGGTATTTTGTCATGTCTATGAAATCAGAGGGTGTCCTGCTACATATGTAATCCAACATCCCAGAATCTCAGACATTTTTGACAATAGATACTCTTTTTACATAGTATCAAATTTTCACCAGAATGCTTGTTAGCATTTATGTAACTTGTGTCAAAATAATACTTTGCTGGTTCTGTAACGTGAAAGACTATATTTACAATATCAATGTCCCTGCTATTCTTTCTCCTTAGCTGTACGCCAATGAATCCATGTCAGACCATGTAGGTTTTGCCCGGGTCTTTATTGACCTAATCAATGAGAATGATAATCGGCCCATCTTCAGCAAACCACTGTATAACATCAGTCTTCCTGAAAACACCCCTGCTGGAACCTCATTGCTTCGTATCCTGGTGAGTACATTATGAAAGCACCCTGCTGCAGTGTTTACATAGCTGTGAATTTGATCAATTATGTATAGAGTAGGTTTTATTCCTGAAATGCAGACATACAATAAAGCCTGAAACATACTAGTCCGTTCTTTGGCGCACACTCAAAACAAAGCTGTGGGATCAGTTTAACTGCTAAGATCCTGTGCAATAATTAGAAAACATGCAGATACATAAGGGATGTGTCTGAAAAACACTCGTTTTTAATATCTTACACCTTAAACAAATACTCAATCTCTGGTTATATATAGGTTCTATATAAATAAATATATTATTAGACAATAAAAAGTCAGCAGGATCTTTAAGTCTAAACGGGCTATGTACAAAAATAGACCTTTTTATGAAAGATAATAAAGTGACTCAGCTCATGAATATTCACATCATTTAAATCCAAAGATGTTCATAAAAACATCTAACAGACCACAGGTCAAATACATTCATGCATCATTGAAATTAAACTAATCTCAATAGACTGAAGGGCTCACTACACTAAAACATTGTCACGAAGGGAATGAAGCTTCTTTGTGTTTATCTCAACTCTTTATCAACAATAACTCAACTTGTTTCTGTGTTTTCTATTTATTTCATGTGCTGAGCTATGATTAAACACAAACTGAAGATATAAAAGCATTTTAAAGATCCATTCATCCATCCATGACTGACTTCCTCACCCTACCTCTGAGGCAGAGGCCAGCGAGTCGGTGAAACAAACTCATTTCCCTTGCCTGTATTCACAATCTTGTGACCATAAGTGACAGCAGGAATACAGATAAACCAGTGAATCGAGCTTGTTGGTTTCTGGCTCAGCTTTATCTTCTTCAGTCCACCTGTTGATCTCCCAGTCAGTCCCGCACTTCTGAATAAGACCCTGAGATACTTGAACTTCTTCACTTTGGGCAGCAACTGATCCAACCACCCTTTCCTGGCCAAGAGCCATGGCCTTAAGACTAGGTACACATGTACACTCAGGCCACTTGCTCAGTTCTGTGCCATGTCAAAGCCCGATTGCCCCCACTCCCCCGCTGTTCCAGCTCCAAGTGGGCCAAAGCACTGGCCCACTTTGTAATATGACATATGCAACTTGAATCTGATTGCTAAGCACAGAAAGCTTTCTTGGCCCTGCCATGTTTTGAAGAGGTGAACTTCAACATGGAAGAAATGGTCATGCATGAGTATCTGGGCATGATACATATGAACCTAATCTTTTGTTGCCCCACCTGAGGTCACCACAATTGAACTAAAACTTGCCACCTCTCATAACAGAGAAAGTATATGTGACCAAGAACAACACAAAAATAAAAACATCATGACCTGCTGGATTCCCAGAATGACCCTGGTTTTGATGATACTCCTGGGCCTGGAGGACTGACTGAAGATGCTGTGTTTGTGGCATCACAAAATGCAGAAATCAAAACATCCTGTTTTAAACCAGGGAAAATTAAGTGTCTATGTGGGTTTTGTGTAAGATTATTACCCTTGCCAACAGTGTCCATCCCTGCTGTATGTCTGTCCTTTCATACTCTAACTTCAAAACAAGTAAATGGTAAATGGTCTTGCACTTATATACACTTTTCTACCCAATGGCGCTCGAAGGTGTTCAGTGTCTATCTCAAGGACACTTCGGAAAGAGGAGCTGGGAATGAACCATCATGAACAACCCGCTCCATCTACTGTGCCCCAAGTGAAGCGAGGTTTACCAAACTTGGCAAAATGATTCACTCTGAAAGTAGCACTGTGACTATGTTTTTGGAGAACCCCCAGGGTCACTTCAGAATTAGTTTTGACATATATTATATTAGTTTTGGCAAAATAAATAAATATATATATATATATATATATATATTTATTTTCAGAGCTAGGGCCACCAATTCTAACACAAGTGAGTATGCATTTCTGTTGAGAGCAATTCTTGTTTTCAGAGCCCCACACTTGTTTTATAATGAAAAAAGAAATGAAAACCTGATTTATATATTAATGCCTCCCTCACCATATAGCGTGACTTGTCCTCAGTAACACTAATTCACTAGACTAACCAGATTAGAAAAAAAATCTGCCTGTGTTCCCCATAACTATGCATTATTATTCATTACTCGTCTTTCCTGTGACAGAACGATCACAGTTCAGTAGATACAAGTGCAAAAGCACACTGTGAAAATCAATAGTCTTTATAGACTAGGTGCTCATGAAATGAGATTGGGGGGCAGTCTAATACTCGATAAGTCTGGCTGATGTTGGCCTCATGCTGGACCGTATGGCTCAACTCTGTTTCCTGATTGCTGGCTGTAGTAAGTGAATGAGCTGTTAATAGGATGAGATGTGACAGCACTCAGAGGATAGCAACAGTTGTGTTTATATATACACCGCAAGATGAGAGGTTTCATATTCTGACCTGTTCTCCCATTTTCTCTCTCTCTCTCTCACACACACACACACACACACAACTTTGAGATGCCACTGGATATTTCCCACACTCAGCCAGCTCTGGGCCTGAGAAATGAAAGCCAAGTCTCTCTCACACACATGCAGAACTATTTCCCTGAACTCCTTCAAGGTCAGAACATGGCTAAAACCACACAAAGTCACACGGCACAGGAATTTCTCCATTTGTTATCCAGTAAGATTACATCTGTTGTGTCTGTGTGTGTAATGTGTTTACACAGGTTTATTTACCAATGTGGAGCTGTCATAATTTAATTCATTAGTAATTTAGACAGTAAGTTAAGGGGTTGTAATCTAATGAATACGGCAGAGATTGTTTATGTGCTGTAGTCTGATCAAACAAGCCACTGCAGCCTCACTTGCATTTGAGAATAATGAGATATTTATTTTGGAATGGGCAGTGGGTTCATTGCATAAAATCCATCACACTACAAATTCCCTACAAATTGAGAAAGGAAGAGGAGTGTAGGTGAAGGGAAAAGGGGCACTATAGCTTATCTTAGTGGTTGATTTCAAATCAGTCATGTGCTCTGGCTCTATATTTTGCAGTTCACAGTTATATACTGTAAATAGAGCTGATCATCTTTGATGCTGCACTTGAACACACTTTTCAATGTGTGTCAACATTAAGTACAATAATCTAAGTGTCTGCTAAATTAAAGTAGGCTTAATATTTAAATATGCCAATAAGTGCAGAGGGGCCTTTGGTGTTGAAGTGTTAATTATGATAAAGTGAATGTTACTGTAAAATGTACATTAAATTTAACTCAAACCCCACAAAGATTGAGATTATTCACCTGTAATGCTCACACTTTAGTGTCACCTCAAAATAAGATAAAACAAATCTTTATTAGTCCCACAGTGGGGAAAATTCACAGTGTTACAGCAAGATACATGATAGAGAACTGCATGATACTGGCCCACAAACACTGAGCATCAAAACTAATCACACTTGCAATATATTACCGGTTCTCTTGTTCAGTAAAAGGTCTGCAAACTATATATCCATGACTACTTGATAAAAACTGTAATGAATTCAGTGAAATCTCCTGTAGCTCCCCTCCACAGCCTGTGAGTTGCCAGGCTGTCTCTTTTGGTGTCTACTGTTGCTTTGAGTAGTCTACGTCTATGTCTTATGTACTTTTTTATATAACATTGCGTGAGCATGTATCAACAGGTTTACCTCTATTGTGGCCACATGTCATCCTTTCCACCCAACTTCATAAGTAAATCCCTTTTTCTGTTGCCAAAGCTCAGCAATATCACCCCTAAAAAACTACTGGGTGTGTAGTGCCCTTAAGCGTGAACATGATTGCTTTTCTCTATCTGTTATGTGTTAGTTTTCATCAATTTCCATGATGCATTTCTTGAAATGTATTATCAGATTTGTAAGTCTCTAAAACCAAATGCACAAACAAACTTGAAAATTCAATGTCAAAATTGTGTAATCCTGCATCAAAACTAAACTCTGCTCTCAGATGTCACACTAAAGCCATGAAATTAACACAACACAGTGTTCACTGCACACTGGTGAGATAAATTCAAAACACTGCAATAAAAGCCCTGTCACTGAATTCATAATTTAGAAATTTTTGAATATAAATTAAGTTAAAAAGTGCATGTGCTCTAAAAAGATGCAAGTTTTGAACAACAAAGAGCTATAAATAATTATTCATATATTTAGCTGTGATTAAACGTTTATTCTGCTTCAGTATCTCTCAATCTCGGATTTGAGATTCTCATCAGTATCACAGAAAACATGGCCCCTGAAGCAGACAGAACTCCACACTCCACAGTTACAGACGGAATGAAAACTATCTACGTTTTCCTCTGAAGATCTGGATTACACAGTCTACTGAGAAGCAGCTCACATTCTGTATTCTGCACTTTGTCAGCTTCTCACATGGATCTCCTAGTGACAACAACAGTCAACAAGAGTCCTGTAAATCTATGAATATTTGCTCTTCTTCCTCTGCTTTCACGAGTTTTTGAGTCAAAAGTCTTTGATGAGATTGTGATTTCTAAGTGATTATTGTGTTTGAGTTGTAATGACTTGAATTACATAATATTATGAATTTTAAAGTGCACATGAAATGTTTTTCCTTTTATTCTGGGTTATCTACCATGTTGCAATCGTGAATTCTCATCGTAAACATCCCAGAATGTGTATAAAACAAGGTCTACCTGTCTCCTAGAAATCTTTTGGAGAAGTAACTCACTTTTTCAAACTTGCAAACACTTGATTGCAAGACTTTTTTTTTTCAACTTGGCGCAGTATGACATTGACGTTCCTCGGAAGGTGTTTCTCATTGTAGAGTTGGCTAAGGGCAAGGCTAGCGTTAGTATTAGGAGGTCGGCTGGCGGTTAGCTTACGAATGCTATGATTCCATTCCCAGACACCTAGGCCCAGACTGTCAGCTAAGCTATTCCAGAGGAACCCCCATAACTAAACCCTCATCAATCCCTGGGTATGTTCAGGACTCGAGTTATGTTCTACACTAGCCCTCCGTCAGGCGCCTTGCCCTATCACACTCAGAGGAGGCAGGTGTAGGCCTGCAACACTCACTGATCACACGTCTGGAATGCGATGAGTCCCGGTCCATGAACCTACGTCTCTGGCCGGTCTGCGCACTTCCTTCCAATGACAATGACCTCAGCGCTACGGGCCAATGGGTGAATGTAGTTCAGAGTTCTTAAAGGTGAATATTTACAACCAGTGTTAGCATGCTAATTAAAAGTTTTCTCCGTTTTCTCTGGCTCGAGCGGCTGGCATCAAAACCGCTCTCGTGGGTCTCTGAGGCTTCAATTCCGAATTTGCCTCAACTGTGCTCTCAAACCATTCTCCTTTGCCTGAGATGCCCACTCACATGGCTGTCTTATATCAACTCCGCTCCTCTACAGCCGCATCTCATTACACTGATGGATGAGTTTACAAACCGCACCCACCTCCTCCGATGTGTGTATCATATGAATCAGTGATTTTCTCTGAGCTGAAACCTCACCTACGAAAACTGGATCGTAACAGTTAGTCTCTGGTGGAATATGAAAAGTCATACCAGCAAACTTGGCAGGTGATAGTCAAAGACTCAAGGTGACCTGAGCAGTATCTGTCAACAGCTTGGCTCTGTGGGCACCAGTCATTTTTAGCATAGATGCACAGTCCACCTCCTTTCACAGTTGTGACTGCTCTGATCATTCATGATCATCACGCAGCAGTTACGTTCAAACTTGTCGGTTTCCATCTGCAGCTCTATTTCACCAGTTTTGGTTGCAATGGACCAAACATTGGCCAGGAAGATACTGGAGAGGAGAGGTCCATGTTGCTACAGAAGTAGGGTTTTTCTGCTCTGTGCTGAGCCACACAGCTCAGCTACTCCATTACTAACAGCAATAATAACACTTTCTTCACTGTTAATTTGTTTTTTTTGAAGAGCTCTCAAGCCTTCAAGTTACACAAGCTTGCATTTAACACCAGCCTCCACCAGACTTCAATGAAGCTACCTAGCTAAACCCTCTTCCTCCCCTCTTGAGGGGCTCAATGCTAGAGATTTTGCATTTTTGTTATGAAATAAATACAACCAACTTTGAATTAGTACGGTTGCATTTCTAATCTAGAGGTAGCCACGATTTAAATTAATTTGCCACAAATGAGCGTGCCATGGGCATTTAAAGTCATCGCCAAGCAAGATAATCCTATTTCTGAGTTCATGGTGCAGACAGTAATAAATGAATTATTGTGTTTAAAGTTTCAACTCAAATATTTAATATGTATGAAATGGCATTGTTTAGACTTTTGTGAAACATAGCTATCCTTTGGAAAACAACATTACCGTAATACAATCAGGAATAGTCTGAAAACCGAACTGAAAGCTGAAAAAACCTGTAATATAAAAAATATTACAACTTTGTTGTCTATTGTCACATGCAGGTAACAATTTTTCATATATATATAATGTTTTGTTTGATTCTAGCCCAAATTTGATCCCATAATATAAATGATATGTACCTGTATATTTTTGATCTCTGTTAGAGGTACAGCATGCAGTTTGCCCTTTTTGTACAATATTGCATTCCAGGACTTCTTCATAACACAACTTGGTTCGAGAATATTTTCAGAGTCAAAAACTACCAATAGAGCCAGTAATTAAAAAGAAATAAATAAAGGTAAATTAATCTTGCGAAACAATCTGGGCCCTAGTGAAAGGGGATCATCAAGTTAAGTTTTGTTTGCTTCTATTATTGCTAACTATGAGCTTGATAACAGATGATGTGTCATCGTGAAATAATTATTTTCAAGAGCTTGGTACAAGATAAAGTACAATACAGTGTGATGCGATTGTGTGTTTTTTCAATAATGTGGTGAAGGTGCTTTGTATGGGGTCTGGATGATGTCTATATAATAGTATATACCTATGCTAATTGAAAATATGCATGTTTGTTTTCTGCTACTATTAAAAGTGCCAAACAAGCAATCTGATAATGTAGCTGAAATGCTTGGTTTGGGTTAATATTCATAGCTCATCTGATCACAGCTTATGTACAGTGTTAGTCAGTGCTTTACTCTGTGCCCCTCCTGCATCCCTGTGGACACTTATGCTCAACACACACACGGTCAGTGGCTGTTTAATATTTATGGTCTGCAGCATTACTTATCATTATAAATATTTATTGTGATTTACTCTTTTGTCTGGGTCTTTTTCTCTCTCACTCTCTCTTTCTGTCTCTTCTGTACCCCGGAGACTTTCGACACCAGCAGCTGCTATCGCTGGAATCACTCTGATTTTCTCTCTATGGGTTTCAGGGAATTTGCCTCCTTTTATATTTCTTATTTATTTTATGCCCTTGGATATTGTTGTTTTTCCCCCACTTTCTGTTTTACCATTAGATTGCTAATGGCTTTCAGTTTGCTGCATTGATTCACTCTGCTTTTCCTTGTTTTTGTTCTTTGCTGTTTGGACGATCCTATCTCTATGGATATATTTGCATTTATTGAGGATATGTGCAGATCTAATATATGGTATATATAGCCTTACAGTCTGCCTATGGGTTTCCTATAGAATACGCTTTCTTAAAATTAACTACCGTATATGACATGTCACATTCTATAAACCCTTTATGGTTAATGACATGATGGTGTCTAGAAAACACTCAGAGAACACAGACATCCACCAAGGCAGCTCGGTTTCTCTTCATAGTGAGATACAAAAATGAAAACAAATGATTACGTCGTACAAATAGTCAGTTTTAACATTTTTAAATTTTTACTCCAATAGTTCACAAAAAATAATATTTCCATTTTGGTGGTTGTGTCCTGGATCCATAAACATTGAAGGCACATCAAATCTGTGAACTAGCAGACTTTCCACTACAATTTGGTGTCAGTTCCATGTCTGTAGCTTTTTTTGCTACTTTTCTTAACTATATAACTATATCCAGAATATTGTCCATATCTGGATCAAACTTTGTGGTTTGATAGAATCTATTATGGTGTTATTCTGTTTTTTGGCAAAATTTTCTCATTGTTATTTGGGGCCTTACAAAGATGAATATTGAATTTGGCTCACAGTGGTGGAGGAAATCTTTCTGGATCCAGACGATGATCCAAATCACTCCCATGATCTAATGGATTGGTCCTTGTGCCATTTCTAACCTATCCTGAAAATTTCTTCCAAATCTGTTCATAATTTTTCAAGTTATGTTATGAACAAACAATACATACTGTGACCTCCTTGGCGGAGGTAATAAAGTAAATTATTTATTGGCTAGTCACATATTGTTGTTCTATTTTCTAATATATCACTATATAACACTCTAGTACTATATGCAAATAATCATTTTATATGCATTTTTTTTCTTTTTACAGTAAACCTGATACTTGATCTAAAATTACTGTTAAACAAAAACAAAATATGTTTCCAATACAGTACCTGTTATAATGCTAAATTGGATTTCTATTAAAAGAGTATACTCATATAGATATTTTTTATATGAAGCTGATACCCTTATGGTTGGACTCTAGCTGTGTGAATGGACTTTTGTTTTGTGTACAGTATGTCCACGTGTAATATCTTTCTATTGCTATTGCATGTCTTGTGTTTAGTCAGTTACTCTCACTGGGACACATCTGTATAAAAAGGGCTGGAGAAATGACCTTGAGTGGGTTTTAACAAGGATACAAGCACAATCTCACCTAAATTACGATTCTTAACTCTCTGGCCCAGGAGTTTTACTAACATCACTTGAGGTATTTCAACCAAACCCTACGTTCTTACTGTGTTTGTGCAGATTTTGTGTATTTTAGGGCCAGGGTACAATGATAAATACCTTGAGCGGAAGGTTATAAATCACAGGGTGCAGGATGTTTCACTGTTTAGACAGACCTTTATGGGTAATAGTCACAACAGTAATTATAATTCATTATTGTAATAAAGAGTGCCAACTCTCTCTGCTGTTAGTGGTAGCACACACAGCGACAGGCTCTGCACAGAGTCACTGTTAATAATGGTGTGCTTATTATGGCTTTTTTCAGGTCTGCAGGGCAGAGGACAAGGAGGCAGGGTGCTGAAATGAGTGAAATGTCAGAAGTGTTCCCCATGCCACTTCACTGTCCATATCGTGTTGAAAAATGGCAATTTGGAGGAAAAGGGAACAATAGAGGACAAGTGGTCTTAGTTGTTTAATTCTATGCCACCATATGTAATTCTGAAGAAAATGTCCCTCCCACCTGTGCTACAGCATGTTCTAAAATAGTGTACAGATATTGTCCTCCGACAATAAATAAACGAGACCCATCACCCTAGATACAGTAAGCGTGTTTACACTGTAGTGTAGAATAAATTGTGTCACTTCTCAGCTTTGACTCTGCTCCCATAAGGAATGAACTACATATATTTCCCACTTGAATCCACAAATGCATGCTGTCTCTCCCTTGCATTCAGTGTGCCTCTCCAGTGTACTCTTTACTCTTTATCATTCTCAACATCCTCCCTGTTCTTGTGCCAATCTCATTCCTTCATCACTGAGGACAGAGACACAGAGAAAAAAGAGGGGGAGGACGAAGGCCTGTCGGCAAAGTGAAGCTGCCAGCCACAGAGAGCTCTGCATTAAGCCTTTTCACTGGCAGCTCAAACGGCATCTTCAGCTTATGCCTACAATACAGTCATTTTTCTCTCTCCGCCTCTCTGTTTTTTTCCGTTCACTCACATGGGGTTGGAATCGTTATGGAATGGCTTTTGTATGCATGCACATAGTAGAATTTGTCTTGGAGCTGTCACACTTAGCTGTGAATGCATCCACTCCACTTTATTAGGCTCCCCTTCTACAAAAGTATACACTGTTAAAGTTGCGCGTCTGTCTCTGTCTCACTCACTCTGTCTGTCAGTGTGTTATCTGGGTGGTCAGGAGACAATAGGAACCAGCTGCTCAATTTTGTGGACATGCAGCGGTCTCTGTGTTCACCCCCACCTGCTTGTTAATGGGTTAGAGAAATAAAGCAGTTGTAAACGTACATTTGCCATCGCCATTACACTAAAATGTCCACATTAAAAAAAGAGACTCCCATCAACACCCACTGGTGCTTGAGGTCACTGCAAGGGTGCCGAAAACAGATGTGGTTTTTCACATTACTTCAACTGTACATTTATACAGTACATGTTAGAAAATTAACAATTTTACAATTTATGCCAATTTCTTATAGTTAGAAGTTAAGTATGTAGCCTTTAGACAGATACAAATATCTAATATAATATTTAAGACTATGTTTTCCTTAGTACAACCTCATATTAGAAAAACATTCAGACAGTATGGAAAAATTCTCATTCACTTTTGAACACAGTGTATTTCATGTGTGATTTTTTTTTTTCAAGTCAGTGTCATTTTATTAGAAAATAAGCAGCAAGTCTCCAAATTTGTGTGTGCTATGTGACTACAAAATTCAGAAAGGAGCAAATAACGGCCAATAAATGCCTTAATATCATTCCAGAAATATATGATTTGAAACAGCTGATGTGAACATATCATTTTTTAATATAGCTTTTTACCTAAGCCCCATTTATGGACAGGTTTATGTCTGAAGGAAAGATTAAATACTGGGTACACAGTTGAGGTTTTCAAAAATAAAATTTCTCAAACTCAGGTAGTTAAAGGGCTGGATGTTTTTGACATATGTGTCAATCTGTGTGTAAGTGTTCAGAGTGCAGTGCCTTTAAGCTGACCTGCATTGAGTCTCTTGCTCTGGAAGCAACCACATCATTAATACATCGGGACCCTAACCAAAACCCTTTGGAAGATAAAAACAAAGATGGCACTGTCATATTAAATTTGAAAAACCAGATTTTGACTAAAGGAGGGGAAAATAGTAGCCAAATGTGGTGGACCGATATAAACTAAACAGGCGACCTGCCAGTCAACTCGGCTTGCAACCTCACAGTTGTCAAGCTGGTATGTCTGTTATTTTCTTACCTCGCCTGTTGAAGGAATCTGAAATGCAAGCTGCCTCTCGTCAATCATCCTGTGGTTAGAAAAGCTTCAGTTACTAGCTCCATAGTAGCTACATGTATGAGTTTTCAACTCTGCAAGGGAGTCCACCTACGGTATAAGGTAAGCTGTGTTGCCTGGCAGGTTGTCTGTCAAATTATTTACAGCAGCCTGCTGCAAGCGAGCAGCTACAAGGTAGATTCCCAACATTGCAGACTGCATCTTTAATCGTAGAATAAATATCGTAGAATCAAATGCTGCTTCAAGTGGCACCAAGGCTGTTACTTTCCTACTGGGCCAAAGAAGTCATTTTGTTAACTGATGAAGGTGGCTGAATGTCATTGTGAAAGTGGACGTTTTACCTCCCTACATCTTAGACACACAGGAAGGAAAGGACTACAACCTGCAACTTACTGTTGGCTGTTACTAGCCTTTAAAAAATTATCACAACTGAAACACAGGAAGAAAAGGTGGAACAACTTTTTTGGTTTGTACCTTGCAGTTTTGCACTATGTTTTTTTTTTTTTTTTTTTTTTTACATTTGACAATGATCAAAAACTCCTGTAGTTTTTAGGAAAACACATCTATTCCAAATGCAACATGTACCATTTGAAGTTAAACACCCATCAACCTAAGCCTTAGTAAGTAAGTAAATAAAGTTTATTCATGTAGCACTCTTCACAGAAAGAATCACAAAGAGCTTTACAGTGAAATAAATACATACTATGAAAACAAAGAAACACACATTCACAGATACAAACATAAAACAAACTGTCATAAAAAAAAATCACATCTAGTTAAAAGCCTGCTTGAGCAACAGGGTCCTCAGCAGCTTCTTGAAAGACTCAACACAATTTAAATTGCACAAAGACAGTGGCAAAGTGTTCCACAGTCTGGGAGCCACTGCTTGGATGGCCGGTAAACACTGACTTGAGGATCCAAGGGTTATAAAATTTCAGTTGCATGAGCTATTCAGTAGCAACCTGAGCCTAAGCCTCAGATGAGCTGTATTGTTTTATGAGAACTTTGGAAACATGGAAGAGGATGTAAATGTATGTCTTTTCCATATATCGATTACAGTTGAACCTTGGGTTATGAGTGCATCTACACACGAAATTTTCAGGTTACGAGGAAGACATTGGGCAAAATTTTGTCCCGTCTTGTGAGAAACAATTGAGTTGCGAATAAAATAGTTCCCGAGAGGAGTGTGCAGCACTCACCCACCGCCTGGAACCATAGACGTGAAACTGTTGGTTCCAGCGTTTAACATTACTTGAGGATTTGGTAGAGTTTTTCCTTACCTTTTGTCTCCGTCTTCCATAGCTCCGTGGATCCTGGCTTCAGCCTCTGTCTTCCTCTTGTGGTCTTGCCCTGCGTTTCGTCCAGTTCGTACCTTTCCCTGTGGCTGTTCCAATCAGCCTCCATCTGCACCTGCTCAGCTTGCTCTGTTCCATAGCTCCATACGGCTTCTGCATTCTGCCATCTCTTTTCTGCTTGTGCCTCAATGAACTGTGTTAACTGCTACCTGTACTCACCTCGTGTGTTCAGCATCTTGGTCCCAACCAGTAAAAGCTCTTCCCATAACAGAAACCCGTCTGTCCCAGGCTGTGCAGTGGCTGTGGTTAAGGCATCTCCACGCACATTACGTAATGATGTCACACACCATTGTCACACCCACTTAAAGCAACAGGCTTGCCCTGTAACAGGAGCTTTCTTAGGTTTTGGAATGGATTAATTGGTTTTACAAGTATTCCTATGGGAACACCGGTACTGTCTCACGAGTTTTTTGTGTCATGAGCATGATGCTGGAATGGATTAAATTTGTAATCCAAGGTTCCACTGTATTACTTTTCTTGATTAAGGATCCTTAACAGCCCTAAAAAACTCTTATCTGATGTGGATTTGAGGAAAACACTGCTATGTGATACGGCGTAGAAGCTCGTGGAAAACCAAGTGAACTGGAAGCTACAATACTCCACTTTGCTGATCCATAGACACTTAATTCTGCCCAGATGTACGACTTACATGTAGAGCCACACAGCAGCAAATGTGTCATATGATCAATATTCTGCTTTGTGCATCTGACACACATATACAGCAAAATATGGCAAGTGTCAACAGGAAGGGGTGTTCTTTCAAAAATAACTGTTCTGTGTATCCCACTTGTGTAGTATCTTTGTGAAGCTTAATCTGTGATCTTGTCATGTGTTCAGAAAATGTGAGAAAATGAGACATTGAACCTTTAAAAGAGCCCACGTGAGAATAGCTAACCGAAGCTTAGGAAGATAACCTGAAAACCGTATCTTCATCATTGTCTCCCCCTCAGTGATTGTCAGAGTGGACATCTTCACTCTGCCGCTGGTGTAAGTGTGTAAGTCTGATTCTATTTTCTGTGGCTGTGTTTAGGTGTGCAACACTGAGACAGAGGTGTTGTCTGTGTTTGGACTGGGGGTCATCTCTATTTTGACAGGAGTCTTTGGCAGCCAGTAATTGGTTTCCTTTTCCATGGCTCTCAAAGATTCTACAGAAAAAGCAATTTTAGGAGCCAATCAATTCAAATTCCAGCTCACTTGAGATAGAAAAGCCTGTGCAGCTTTAACCTCCCTCACTGTCCAGAGATAGCTAGACTGATAATCTGCTCCTGTACCCCCTTCAACCCTCCCATCAGTTTACACAGAGAAACAGATATACACAAACTAGCCCTGCGTTTTTGTCACCCATGAAGGGAAACTCTCATTTCCACTTTCTCTAGAGAGCAATTGACTGTGATAATAGGGGTTTATAGTGTAAATTACTGGGGTGAAGATTTACCCCAAGATTGCATGAACCTCTCTGTCCATGTGTTTCCTTTTCCTTTCGCATATACACACACGTGCTATATTTTGCATTTACAAACACAGGGTATGCACATATTACTCACACACTTGTACACACACTACATCTGTCACACTTGCATTACCAGGCATGCAGACACACAAATGAGCGCACTGGTACACAGGTATACTCACATACATACTGACAGACCTTGAGTTTGCCTGCTGGCTTCCCCTCTCTGATGGGAAGAAACACATCATTTAACCAAACTGGTCAAGTGAGAACTAATTTCTCTTTTGTAGTTACTGCCTGAGGACCGTAGGGTTTGCAGAGTTTATATTGGCAATCAGCACTGCACCAACTCTTTGTGCAGAAACTCCTTTAGCAAGTTGGTTTGATTTTGATCAGAATGCTGACTCTACTTCTACTTTTTAGCACTAAAGAGTTTTTAATCAGGGCATTTCAGACCGAGAATATTCCCATTTTATCACCTCTTGAGCGGAACCGTATTGGTTCTAATATGTGACTGAGGAAACATGCACTTCTGGAATGAACAACATACAACACCCTCCGTTCTTCATGTGCTGTTTCGGGTAAAGAAAACTTGTTATTAACAGGGAAAGCCATTGTTCTTTATAGTTTATCAAGTGCAACTCTTGAATCATCTTTTTAACAGTATTTCCAGACTCATTTTTGTCTCCTTTTGTCAGCTTTAATAAGAAAAAAAAGAAGCTGTATCTTATCTTCAGTGCTCTTTCTTTTATCATCATGATAAAAGAAAGAGCACTTCACAGTGTAGAGAAAACAAATAGTTCCGGTTATTGCATCTTGCAGCCATGCTACTTTCCAGCAGTCTTTACTGACACAAAACATTTCTGCCTTTCAAGTTTAAGTGTATGCAGTGGTGGTTATATGTAGATGTATACCCACTTATTCTTAAGTCGGACCCATTTCTCCACCTAACCTGATCAGCTGGTACCGTATACCCAGTCGTGTGTTGCATGCACATCAGGTTAATATCTGCCTTTCCAAACTGTTTCTGTTAACTGATAACAACAATTGATATAGGAGCCAGTTGAGATAAACTATAGCATTATTTTCTATACTGTACTGTCATAGATATCTTGTCATACACTTTATACAAAGAACAATGAGGCGATCTTAGTGGAATTATTTCTTTAAGTGGCCTGAAAATCACTTAAAGATGAAAACATATATTTTGAAACGAAGCTATCTAAAAAATTTGACATTTTTTAAAGGCACTTACACCACTGTTTTTATCTTATGTCCATGGGGACTAAATTAATCGTAAACACATGTAGGTGGTTTTAGTCAAAAACCACCTACCAAAGAGTTTTAGTCATCCCTTTCATAGTTGTAAATGTTCTGTCATGAGTGTCACAGCTCTATTACAAATGTGCTTTTTGGGCAGTAAGGTATAGTCTTTGTATCACTTCTTCCTCGAAATATCTTTGCCTGCATTTTGTACAGCATCATTTCCATGCTATTTTTCTTATCATTAAATCATGCATTTGCTCAGTTCCTGTGCACATTGCCTTACCAAATTTCCACCATCCCTAAATCCCCAAACAAAAAAAGTTTTGGGCAAAATCAAGGAAGTTTATGGTACCCTGGGGCAAAGATTCAGGCCTGTGGTCTACAGCAAATCCCTGCACAGACCTTTTCTACTCTCCATCTGCTCCAGGGTTTCTGTATCTAAGTTGAAAGTCTTTGGTGAGCAGTTGGCAAAGTGACTTGGCCACACTGTCATGGTGATTGTTTGGTGGGAGTAAAGAAAGCTAGCTGGTGACTGATTGGAGGAGATGGCTATCTTCTTTCTCTCTCTCTCTGTCTGTCTGTCTATCTCTCTCTCTCTCTCTGTTTCGTTTTACTTTTCTCTATCGGTTTCTCTCCCCCGCTGTCTGTCGTTACAGCAGGAGGGACTCGGCCACGGTGGCAGAGTCAGTATTAGCTCTCTGGCTGAGCCCAGCTCCTGTCACTGCCTCGATAGCTGTCACGCTAACACCCCCACTGCTATCACTGGAGCACTTATGGGCCTGTCACTCACCTGGGAGAGAGGGAGCAAAGGAGGGAGGGAGGGAGGCATCGAGGGGGAAGAGTGTGCCAAGAGAGATATGTAGAGGAGAGGGGAGACGGCGGACTCAGAGGTGGGGCTTGGGATGTAGGGAATAAAGGGAGGTAAAGACAGAAGGAAGAGGAAAAGATAAAGGAGGAGGAGGGAGGGATGGGGAGGAATGCAAAAGGAGAAGGGGAGAGAAGCAGTTGACTGGCATTAAATGATGAGGTCATTGAGACATGGCAGATGAAAACTCAAAGGTTAATATAAGAACCTGACTGGAGTCCCAAACACCTCGTGCGTATTTAGCGTCCTGGCTCTGTACTCGTTCAGTGGGATGCGCTTCGGTTCACTTGACAGAAAGCAAGGGCCATTAAAAAGAAACATCGATTTACCATCCACGATGATGTGGTGGAAGCTCTCTGTGAAATTATGGGCTTGAGAGCTAAACAGCATGGGGTAATTTTTAGAATGTGGAGAAAAAACACATTGATTGCTGCTGCGCTGTTTCCATCTGTGAGAGGCTGCATAGATAGGGATTCGCGAAAAACACATATACATATCCACAAATGCATTCCTTGTAAAATTGCATTGTGCAAAAACAGCACAGATATTGGCCAACATGATGATAATACACATTACAACCATCCTCATCCTCTACCATGACTTAACATATTTTTTTCTTGCATGCTCCACAGTGCAACTCACAGAATTAGAAATGCGAAGGATTAAGACGTAGGGGCGTGTCTATTATCAAATGTGCTGCATCTTACATGTAAGCACAAACAAGTTCAAAGGAGGACATAATATAATGGAGTCTTATAATTCAATGCAAGATAAACATAAGGCTCATGAAGAATATACCAGGTGACCAATGTGTCAGGATAAATCTTTGGACAGAAACACCTTTCAGTGGTTGAAAACAATGAGCTTCATGCAGCAGCATACTTATTTTTTGTTAAGAGAAAAAATAAGAAGAATCAATGTTAGTACCATCCAAATCTGCTCTTAGCTATGTGTGCTGAATGCTGAATCTTGTTGTAATTGTTTGTAATTAGCATATGTGACACCCATTAAACACTATAAAAGGGCAGGTGTGGTGCTGTGGGCCAGCGTATGGACGACGTCCTCATCAGGATTTACAGTCATTTCTAACCTGCACAAATTAATGACGGAACTAGGAAATGAACTAAGATATACAGTAAGAGGAAACTGACCAACAGTCCAAACAAACCACATAAGAGAAAGAAATGATGCAGCTCATAAATAACTGTTCATTATGTACTGAGGATGTGGCCGTTCAGTCCAATAGATTTGCACAGATCAAGTCTCCGTCAGTGTTTCACAGTGTGTGTATAAGCCACACTGTAACATAGATGGAGATGACAACTCTTCAACCACTGACAGAATCAAAACCTCTGAACTCCTCATCATGGAAAATGTCCAGTGGCTTATTCGATCCCTGAAAGCAATGCTGACTTTAATCTGCTTGTGTTTTGACAGATCAAATCCAGTGCAGTGCATGATTCGGTCCCTCTGACGCACACAACCACGATGTGCACATTGAACTCTCCCACACTCTGTCTTGTTTATAAGCTATTTTATGTAAAGTATGTACATTTGAGCTCACTGTCTTAATGATCCAAGGTGCGTTTTTACTGCAGAAACAGCATAAACTTTGCTATTTTTCTTTGTAAAAGTTTCCCTTTAAAACCAGTCCGTGCTGATGTGCAAAGTAACACCAGACTCTGACATAAAACAAACTTTATAATATAGTCTTAACTGGGTTTAATTGATGAGGTAGATATTTTTCAAGCACAAATTTCATAACCAATCATAGAAAATCCTATGTGTTATGCGTTTCTGTGTTCCTGAAATTTAAAACATGTTTCTGTGTATTGAAGAAATCCTTCCTGGTCAGTGATGTTTTTCTCTTATCTCGGTTTGAGAGTGTACTCGACCACTCGTAAAGTTTAACTTACCTGGAGTTAGAGCAAATACAGAATAAGAAAACATTACTGAATCCATCCTCACGCTTGTCCATCTGTCTGTTTGCAGGGCTCCACAAAAACTACTGTGCATATTTTCAGTAAACTTGCCTAACAATAGATTTCTGAATTTACAACCTGCACTTGAATGCACCACACAGATTTCAGGATTTACAGACCACGCTTGCACCCTCCCATACAAATCCATGTGTGGACCGAACAGCAGGCAGCTCACTCAGGAGTCCACAAATATAATTCATGAACACATCAGACTGGTGAGAAATATTAATCAAATTTTGGTTTTGGCTTCACTATGCAGTGTTTAAGATGTGTGGGAAAAGCTATGGGTAGGTTGCGTTGGCTGTTGGGTAGTACAATGATTCATATCACTTCAAAAGGTGCAGGATCAATGTACACATTTGTGGTTGATCCCAAATTTTTTCATCTCATTTGTTTTTTTTAAATCACTTCAGTATAGGAAAAAAATTCCACATATACCAGGCTTCAACTTTCCCTTTTTACATTTGAATAATTTATTATCGGTAGCCATTTGTGGCCCACAGTTGTCAGCTGATAATCAAAAGTGCAAGGGTTTAAATTTATGTCTTTTGGAAATTCTTGGCATCGGAAGATTTTCAAGAAAAGTAATCTAAAATGACCAAATATTGTAAATGACATCACTTTCAAATAATTGAAACACGTAGAGTCTCTATATTTTAACCAGGGAACCAGTTACATCTCAAAAGGAACCTTCTAACACTGGGACCACCCACATGTAAGAAAATAGTACACAAACCCAAACACCCCTGACACACACACACACACACACTGTACCACATAATAAGGTCGGTATCAGGGCATCACTGAATCACAGTGACCAGCATCGTACTTGACAGCGCCGGCTGCAGACACGTTCGGGTTTGGCCCTTCAACTGACTGCAGAGCCACTGAAGTGAAACTCTATTACAACAGCCTTTCTAGCGGCGATCCATCAGCGCCGACACAACGGAGTGTGCGTGCGTGTCAGTGCGTGTGTGCACGTGCACATGAAGGTTTACAGAGACAGATTGTGTTAATGTGGCGCTTCATAAAGTACAAGATTCCTAAAAGTCTTGCTCTTTATGTGGCATTTCTTTGACACCCCTTTTATCTGCAAAACATATGACAGCAGTTGTTGCTGCTTTTAAGGCAGCAGTGGGTCATATGGGTGAGGAAAATGCATCTGCTATCAAATTTTATGCAATCAACACCTCAAGAGGAGGAAGCGTGACTTACATGTTTTATCATGAAATCCGTCATGGACAGCTGTTGGAGTGAGAAATTTTTGAAAAGTTTTCTCACTGACAATTTGTCAAATTTGATAATTTCATACTGACATCTCATGCATTGCAAACACTGCGGTTACACACACCGACTTGTATTGATGCAAAAGAACAGCAACACAAATAAAAAAAAACATGTTACTTTTCTTGGAAGAAGGTGTCACTGTCATCCACTGATCATCACAGAAATTTAAAGTTTCTTTCTTCTCTGCGAAACAAAATGACAGCTCTGTATCTGCTGGGGGATCATGAAGACCCATTCTATTTGTTCAGGCTGAAGAAGACTGGGAAAACAAAACAAATGGACAACAGATGCTCAATAAACATTTATGAGGAAATAGACATGATTTTACAAATTAACTTTTTTGCTTTCTTTGTCCAGGCTACAGACGGCGATGCAGGCACATTTGGGGTTGTATATTACTACTTCAGTGATGAACCAGATCAGTAAGACCCAGCGACACACAAACACATACATATCCACTCGTCACACAAGTACACAGTCACATTAATGTTTAATTTATTTGGCCACTTGTGAACACTTGTACCATTTCTGCCACACAGCCTTGCCAGAGACAGCTGAGCTACAACGATGTTTGGCGCTTTTCTTTACGCCTGCTCTTTGCAGGCCAAAAATATATAGAATCACTCTCCAAAAAACACATACTTATAAGTAACGCCTTGTTTTGCTCAGAAGAATTGAACAGTAACATTATGTTCTGGCATTTTTAGATACAATAATTACTAATGTCATTTTTATGTATTGGGTCAATTCTTTTCAAATTATTTTTGTTTTTTAGTTTTTGCAAACAAAAACAAATTGTAAACAGCAGTCACCATCAAAGATTGTGCTATACTGTACTTGATGATGATATTGTTATGTTGTTCCAAGAAATCCAGATTTAATAAATGTCATTTGGGTGAAAAACATTACACTTTAGCAGATAAAAAATGTTGAACTGTTTAGGGCAAGGATCCGCAACCTGTAGCTCTTTAGCCACTCTCCACTGCCTCCTGTGGTTTGTCCACTGATGGAAGTAGCATGTTGTAATAAATCAGAATTAATCTTTGCACGAAATCAACCACACGATGAAAAAATTTATTAAGTAATGAACCAAAAAAATGACAAGTAATTTGCAATATATTCAGGTAAATGACCAAAACACACAAAATGAACAAAAATAAGCAAAACAATAAGCACAATTAAGACAAAAGAAAATAAAATAATCCACAACATAAACAAAATAAAAAGGAAGCTGAACAAAAATAACAAAAATAACAAATCAACTTGATGGAAATAAATGATCAAATAATGAACAAGCTATTCTCCAAAATGAACAAAGAGGATGAAAAAATTAGCAAAATAATTGGCAAAAGTACCAAAAATAATTAAAAAAAACAAAAATAATCATTAAATGAACAATAATCAATCAATCAATCAATCTTTATTTGTATAGCGCCAATCATAATCGCCGATTATCTCTAGGCGCTTCACAA
>JAQQAE010000139.1:6258-41431 GCA_029823295.1 Pseudamia nigra | reverse complement strand
CACCACATCCATAAATCTCCTCTTTGGTCTTCCTCTACACCTTCTGCCTGGCAGTTCCAACCTCAGCATCCTACTACTCTCTCAGAAGAACAATTTGTTGAAAAAACTACTCAAGTACATGCAATGGAGTAAATATATATGACTATTACCCACCTTTAGTGAAAAAAACATCATATTTGATCCTGGCCATAATTATTTTAGGGCTGTCAAAATTGACGCGTTAATCCAGATTAAACCATTTGCATGATTAATTAGATTAATTTTTTTAACACGATTAACATGTTAATACTATTAACGCGCAATAACTCAGACAGCATATCAAGGGAAAAGTAATGAAATCTTATCAATCAATCAATATTTATTTGTATAGCGCCAATCATAATCGCCGATTATCTCTAGGCGCTTACATTTGACCCACATCACTGCCAACTTCTTCAGTATTTACTGCTTCAAAGTCAATTTAAATGTAAAAGCATAAGTCTTTACAAGTTTTGAAGCACGTTGCATTAGTTACTGATGAAAACACTGAACCAAGTGTAAAAAAGCAAACATCGTCAGCAGAATATTACAGAGGTTCTGTTAAGTTCTGCAAAGCAGGTGGAATTTCCTTTAGTTAAAAAGTTTAAATTAGAACAAAAATATACATTTCAATGTAAAAAAGTAATTTTAGTCGAGTGTCTATATCACCTTCTATCATGAGTGCTTTTGCTCCCACAAAATGAAAAAACAACAAATGGGTATTAATTGTGATTAATTGAAATTAATCCACAGTGACCATGCGATCAATCAGATTAAAATTTTTAATCATTTGACAGCCCTAAATTATTTATGGTTGTGTAAATGTATAGTATCTCATTAATGATGTTATATGTTTTACAATGGAACGACGTGGGCCTATGTTTTATCGAACATGTGCTCGGTTCAGAAGTTTTTCTCGTATTTTGGTCTGTAATGGGGGATGGGATAATCAGAGACAGTACTCAAGTAAAAGTATTGTTACTTTTTGATTCTAATGACTCAAGTGGAAGTAGAAGCGCTCATAATTGTGACAGAAGAAACGCGGTCAGGCTGTCTGTCTATTAGCAGGATGCTTACACAGGGTGAAGAGGTGAATAATTATCGATCAATAACCCAGCAGAAAATGACACAGCATGGGAGGGAGGGGCAGCAAAAGCCTGCAGATGTTATTGACTGACTGTCAGTGCTGACGCCCTGCTGTTAAAGTTCGCTTAATGCACTGTGACATATCTCATTTTGACTTTTATTCAACGAGGACGTGCATCACGAGAACATTTGTACTGTTGCCATTGACAACAACACAATTAGAGACACCACAAGTGGGCATGAAGTGAGCACGCTGCCTTGGAGATGGTCTCTGCTCATTTTTATTTTTTAGGAACATTGATTTTATACAATGGAGCAGACAGATGCGCCACAACACATCACGGTGTTTAATCCTGGGTGCAGATGGTTAAAATCTAGATAAAGGAGGCCTATTGTGAGACCAGTTTTTTCCTTTTCCATTATAAAATAGGTCTGGAGTCACAGAGTATAAAACTAACCTGCTAAGCATTTCATTCACACCAGTAAAACCACTGGCACTTTACACACACTGCACAGTGAGCGATCTGTGGTATTTAGGACTGGAGCTTATAATACCTCGTTTACCTCATGTGGAGAAGGCAACAAACCTTTATATGAGGCACGCTTTATGCGAGACAAGGCTTCATTGCAAATTTCCCTTTTTATTTTCATATTTTGTATGAAACTTTGCTTTAAATGGCAAAGTTCAGCCACTTTGAACCTGACACTGCCTGTTTCTTACAAAATAAAGACGTCTTCAAACCAAATTTCCAGTCCGGTCGGCAGACAGAAAACCACACAGATAAATCCAACAGTAACACAGTAACTGAAATCAGATAATTACAATGTTTGCTAAACTGGCAGCACATGACAGACATCAGAAAAGTATCCATTTGTTTTTATTTCCTGGGTTGTAGAACAGTCCTTTATTTGTTTGTGTCAACTCTGGCTCTGGCTTTTAATTTAATTTTATTTGTGGACAATTACAGTTAAAATTAGCATATGCTTGTCTCAAAGATTAATCCATGCAAGTCTAAGTACACACGGCCAGTACAGTGAAACTGCAAATGGCTCATTAAATCAGTTATGGTTCCTGTATGAGGTATGAGACAAGCTAATTAATTTTATTTGTGGAAATACAGAACATATTCTGGGGTCATATAAGACTGACTGTAGTGACCTTCTGCCAGTCAAAAGGCCACTTGGTTGCATTCAGGTGGCTTGTTTTGATGCTCTTACATTTACAGTTACAATCATGACACTTCAATTTATATCTGTCCATTAAAACTTCTGTAAGGGAGTTCATTTGATTTTTCTTTGGTTTTCCAAAGTCATTTTTGTAGGTCTGCCACACATAAATTTCACCAAAAGGTGTCTTTCCCACCCACTTCTTATCAGAAGACACTCTGATTGGTTGAAAAACTTTCCCAAGGTGACCTGGGATCAGATCTGACAAAAGGCTACCGTAAGCACAAAATAATGAGGTTTTTATTGCAAATTTTCTCAAAAAAAAAGGAAAAAATCAGGAATTTTGGCATTTTGCACTCGGGAGGTGGGGCTAACTTTAGTTTGAAAATGTTTAGATGCAGCTTGTGATGTTTTGAAATTTTGAAATCTATTCTATTCAATTCAGTTTTATTTGTATAGCGCCAATCATAATCAATGATCATCTCTCAGCACTTCACAATTGAAGGCTGATAACGAGAGTTAAGACGATACAGAGAGTAAACCCAACAGAACCACAGAGAGTAAGACAAAGGCGACGCAGGGAGGAAAAGCTTCCTCTAAGAGGAAGAGGAAGAGGAAAACCTCCAGCAGAACCAGCGGCTCAGGGTAGGCGGCCATCTGCCTGGCCCGGCTGGGGTTAGTGGACAAAGGAGAGACAAAAGAAAAGAGTAGAGATGGAACAACAAACAACTGGCACGTGTGGGTGGATCAAATGCATTTTAGCTTGATTATGATCGGTTATGACTTGTGATATCACAAATCACAAAAACCAAAACAGCTTATTTATTTCTTTGAATGTATTTTGTGTGGATTTCTCAGGAGGATTGGCTTTTATGTTCGACCCTAGACTTTATATAAACCCCAAAACTCAATAAAAATGGATTTCCACAGTTTCCACAGAGCTTTACCACATTCAAGACGGGTAGAACATGTCTCCTCTCACAGTCATGTAAGGATGTGTTCCTTATAAAGCATTGAATTCACAGATCATATTTGTTACCTTCTGAATTGAATTATCACTTACTCTTAAATATATAAATCCGCCTTATCTTAATGTGTCACCTGTCAACATGGCAGCTCTATGAAGTTATGCTTATTCTGCTGTTGATGTGAATTACAACGTCAGCCAAATGGCAAAAATGTAAAATGTTACCATGAATATTTTAAAGTGCAGCTGCGGTCCAAGCATAGCAGACACAAACACACACACATACACATTTACAGTACACACACACACACACATAGTCCATGAAGGGCTGTATTTTCTCCTGCGTCTCTTTTCCCCGCACATGTTCAATTATTAACGGTGCTGCCGATTCCGGCGGGGTGGAGGCAGGGCAGACGGGAGGCGGGGCAGGACGAGCAGATACTTTATCACACATCCAGCTGTGTCTCGCACTGACCTTGTGTCTCGTCCCCTCACAGCGCGTCTGACGGGACAGATTGATGGACAGACAGACGTCAGAAACAGGCACAAAGTTTCAATGTGGAGTTTTGCTGTGTCACAGAATGGACGACAGAAAAAGAATTTAAAAAAAAAAGAAAGTTACAGTGGACTTTAACGCAGAGGTGCTGGTCCCACACTTACTGTAGGAGCATTTTCTGTTCAGTCACTTATTTAAATGTTGTTATTTTTATATTGAAAGTATTATTATGTTAATTTTATTGGTTATTCTGTTCATTTTCCTGATTATCGAGTTCATTTTTGTGCATTTTTGTTAACTTTGTTGATTTTTAAAATTTATTCATATTCTCAATTATTTTATTTATCTTTATTGAATTATTTTGTTCATTTCTGGTAAATGTTATTTATTATTTTGTTCATTTTTGTTTACATTCTCAGTTAATTTGTTTATTTTTATTCATATTCTCAATTAAATTGTTCATTTTGTTTGATATTCTCAACAATTTTGTTCATTTTTTTGGTCATCTGCTCAATTATTTTTGATTGCTTTTGTTCCTTTTTGTTCATATTCTGATTGTTTTGTTCATTTTGTATTTTAATTTTTGTGGCATAACTTGTTCATTTTTTGGCCATCTACTCAATTAATTTGATTATTTTTTTTCTTTTTTTCATATTCTCAACTATTTTGATTATTTTTGTTCATATTCTCAATTAATTTGTTCATCTACTCAATAACTGATGATTTTGTTCATTTTTTCACTATTTGTTTTTCATTTGTTGCTAATTGTATGGATTCTTTTTGTTATTTTATTATTGCCTGCTTTTATTATTGCTCTGTTCTCTTTGCCTATTTTGTTTTGTATTCTGCAAATTTTGGTTCATATTCTTTATTATTTTGTTGATTTCTGTTTATTTTTCTTCTTATATGTTATTTTCATTATGATTATCATTATTGTTGTTGGTTTTCCTTATTATCATGTACATTTTTGTGCATTTTTTGTTAACCTTGACCCCCCCTCCCTCACACACACACTCACACACACACACACACACACACACACTTTTGTCCTTATTCTCCATTACGTATTTTGTTTATTTTCTCAATAATTGTGTTCATTTGCTGTTAGTTTTATGGATTCTTTTGTTGATTTTATTGATTGCTTTGTTTCCCTAAAATCAATTTTGTTTTTGATTTGGCACATTTTTGTTAATTTTCTTGCTTATTCTGTTCAGTTTTGTGGATTGTCCCTTACTTTGTACAGTTTTGTCAACATTCTCAATCATTGTTTTTTTTTCAGTTTTGTTCATGTTGTATATATTTTGTTCATTTTGCATGGATTATTACTAAGAAAATCATGGTTGAAATATTTTTATTTTTTCTTTCTACTTTGTTCGTTTTCTTGTTTTCTAATTATTTTTGTTCATATTCTCAATTAGTTTGCCCATTTTTGTTAATGTGCTGAATTATTGTGATTATTTTATTCACTTTCTTGATAATTTTATTAATTTGTTGCTAATTTTATGCATTATTTTGTTCATTCTAGGGATTGCTTTTGTTTCTTCATTGTCTTTTTAATTTTTATTACGCTTATTTTAATTCTTGTTCCTCATTATTTTGTAAATTTTGCCAATTTTTTGCATTATTTTGTTTGTGTTTCACTTTTTTTGTTAAAATTGCTCATGTTCTAGGTAATTTTCTTTTATTTGGTTCAAAAATGTATGTTGTCTATTTTCTTGATTATATGATTCATTTTGTGGATTATTTTCGATATATATGTGACTTTGTTCTACTTTATTGTGTTCTTTTTTCATTTTGGTCATATTCTGAATGTATTATTGATTTTTGTTCCTTTTTAATTGTTGGTTTATTATATATTTTGTGTATTTATTTGAAAGTCAGCATGATAGTTCAAACGATGTACATAAAAATGCTCTGATATGAGAACTGATTTATAGGAATACGTACATAGAGCTATTAGTGGAGTGATAATGATCTTTTGGATTTGGTCCCAAATTTGAGCTGCAAATGAATGGGAATCGAGATTAAATGAAGGATTTGGCTGCATAATCAGGATGTTTTTTCCCTGAAACAGAAGTTCAGTGTTTAACCTCGTAAACCAGATTCTATAGAGGTTATTTGGCAGTGATAGAAATAAATTGACTGCTTTTGGATTAAGTCCAAAAATCTGCTGATTTTTGTTTCCATTTCTACACCATATAGTGCAGTTGATTAAATTAAATCAAGCCTTAATGATCCCCGAGCTGAAAGCTGCCAGGTGGTTTCATTCATATCGGCGACAGACTATTACAGCGAAAACTCCTCTGTGTGATTTGTGCAGTAGAAACAATAAGGCAGTCGTCACATAAATGGGATCAGATGAGATTATTTACCTCATTAGGCGTGTAATTGTTCAGAAAGGAAGACAATGAAAATGAAGGGAGCGAGGCCAGGAACAAAGGAAACAGACGTAGCTGGTTTTCTTTGTCACCTTCGTCCCTTCCAGCGGCCTGTAGCTCCATCAGACGCATGCATTTTTCATGGTTTCTACTCGACAGTGTGCAGATACATGAAACAGTATGTGGCAGCAAGTTCGGGGACCAAAATAGACTCCCGTCTTTGTCCTGAAACTGCTAAGTATTAGAGTGATGGAGCTTTGGACTCATTTATCTCGATTCATTGTAGATCCCTGAGGAGAAGACTCAGCAGGGTTGGAGTGGAGAGTCTGGAGCATCAGTGTTTCTGTGCGTTGGGGAAGAAACAGTGAACAAGAAGTGGTGATTATTTGAACTTGTAATACCACTGGCAACCACAGAGGTACCATCCATTTGGCTCCAAAAGGTCCGTTGTCCCCTACAGTTACATTAAATTACATTAAAGTGAATACATGTTTGTATTGAATCACTGTGGTCACGTTATTGGGACATTCTAATAAGTGATGGTGTGGTCCATCGTTAAAGTTTTTCTCTGTTACTTTGATATTACAACAAAGATGCAAATGTGATGGGCTTTGATTGACAGGTCTGTATGACAGCTCAGAATTTATTTATTTATCCAATAAAACACTTTTTTTCTGTTAAACAGCTTGACTGTAGTTGTGGTGCAGAGGTTATATACTAAAGACACTTTAAAATGACTCTGTTAGGCAGTTCTTCATGATGTTTCAGCACATTAGGCTGCACACTGAGGTCGATGCAGAAGCAACTTAAAGTTGTAATACCGCTGTTGGCTGCTGGGACACCATTCACTGGGCTCCGAGAAGTTCTGACTCCCCTGGAGTGACATTAGGCTTTTATCTGAAAATAATAAGTGAATCGATTTTTTCCATGAGTCATCGTGGTCTCATATGTGTTATTTGGACCCTTTAATAAGTGATCTGGTGGTCTATTTTTAACTTTTTGCGCTGTTATTAGGATATTTTGACAAAAAATCACTGGGATGCTGGGATCTGATTGACAGGATGCTATAGTAACGAGACTCGCCGTCGGAGTCAGACTGAGTCACAGTTTTTAGCTTCTGATTGTTTCAATGGAACAAAGTTTTTTCCAGAAAGATGTTTGACTCTAGTTATGGGAGTTTACACTTACACCACTGTAATATGATTTTCTTCTGCAACACCCTGTGAAATCCTACTGAGTGGTTAGTATTTGCTTACCCAGAAGACCCCTGACATACTACGCACCATTTGTCAAAATATGTTAACATCTTGTTTTTTGCTCCAAAATGTCATCCAGGAAGTGACAACTTGATTAGCCTAGAGACGGCTGTTCAGAAACCAATGGGTGACGTCACAGTTAATCTGTCCACTAACATATAAAGCCTGTGGTTCAGCATTAAATTTCCCATAAGCCCACTGATATGTTGGGCTCCCGTAGCGCTGCCATTTTAATCCAAATTTGGTCACTTCCTGTGTTTGGGTCCAAAATGTCAATCAGGAAGTCACAACCAATTTGGCGGGTATTCTGTATGGAGTCCATAGGAATAACATGAAACATTGTTATGTAATTAAATTACAAAACAAATGTAATTGTTAAATAACTGACTAATCAAAATGTTGGAAAAAACTATCTTTCAGAAACTTCAAGAAACAAAATGAGTCATGGAGCCTTTTTATTGGATTGCTAAATTATTAACTATTTTGTGCATTTTCTTTGTAGTTTTTGTGAAATTCTCTACTACTGTATTTTGCTGTTTTTTTGGGGGGGGGTGATTTTGTGCATTAGGTTGTAAATTGTTTTGTCCATTTTATTTTTAATGCCTTCATCTTGTGGATTATTTTCATGTTGTGCATTATTTTCTGTTAGTTTTGAGGTCCATGTTAGTGCAAATGCATCGGGTTTGATGGAGGCCGTGTTAAGCAGCAGTATGCTACGTTTGTACAGAACAGTCACTCGAACAGTGTGCAGTTTGAATGGACTTCATCAGTCGATACAAACACAAGCATTACTTTAATACAGCCCTCCTCAATATTAATATAAAGAAATCACAGTTTGCTTAATGCAGGAGGAGGTCGAGGAGGCAATTCTTCCTGCAGCTGTGTCGTGCAGAACAGAACAGGCTGCTCCGTTGTGAAGTGATCAAACTGGGGTGAACAGGCTGAGAACAAGTCACTGGACAGCAAGAGCAGCCTGTCACTACAGACTTCCACACCTGATAGAAATACTCCAACGCTCTGTCAGGTACAAGGCTCCGCATTACAATATGTGTTAAGATGTAAACAACACCTCTAGTGCTCTCACTCTACTTACGCTACTTGGATGACAGGAGCTGTAGTGCCATCATTAACCGCACCGACCCCTGTTCCTTCTTTGACTCAGTGTGAGTAAAGTAGTGCTTGGACACGATTGAGTGTCATGTAAAAGCCTCTCCGCTGTTTTGCTGAAGGACTCTTTGCTACATTCTGAGTGATTGAACCTGTTACCTGGACGCGGTGAACTTTTACTCTGCACTCTTTTATCTCGATGAGTCTGGCTGTTCTCTCCCCTCAAACACCTAAACAGAACACGTTTTAGTGAGCCTGACTTTCTCAATATTGTTTCACTTTTCCTATGCGTTCCAGTTGTTAGCGTTATAAGATTAATAAAGTGCAAAGAAAGAACAAATTTGCAGATGAAATTCAGACAAAATGAAAGCACATTTGCATACTTCTGGACAAAGCTGTGGGCGGTCATGTAGGTTTCCAATTCCAGGTCAATACTACACACGGCAACATCAAACAAATCTATTTTACTTTTATGTTTAAAGATCTCTCTCTTTTTTCTTCCAGTGTTTTGACGTCAGAGTTCAACCGTTATCATGGCAGACGAAGCGGACATGCGTAATGAGCTGGCAGATCTGCAGACACGTGCGGATCAGATAGCCGATGAGGTACAGCACACACAACGAGCAAAAAAGACAATACGTGTGTTATTACTAACATGAAAGCAAGTTATAGTGAAAGAAAATGTGTCATTAAATTATTGGTTGGTGGGAAAAAATAATGAACCACATAAGCAGTAAGTTAAAAAAAAAAAATGTAATCAATAAAAGTAATCAATGGAATAAAAAACTCAAGTCAGGTAATACAGAAAATATACAAAAAAGAACAAAATAGTTAAGAAAAAGAGCAGAAATCAAAACAATAATCAGAGTATTAAGAATATAGTAAAGAAAATGATCAACCAAATGAGCAAATTTAAGAACAAAAGTAACATAAATAAGCAACAAAAGAATAAAGTAATCATCAAAATGTAAAAAAACAAGATCAAAATAATAAACAAAAGCCATAAGAATAAAGATAATAATCCACAAAATGTACAAAAATTAATAAAATTATTTAGGAAACAAATGCAATGATGATGAAAATGAATACAATTTAATGAAGTAATTGAAAAAATGCAAAATATAATCAGAGAATGGGGAAATGTAGTAAAATAATCAAGAAAGTGAACAAAAAAGAACCAAACAGTCAAGAAACTGAACAAAATAGAAGAAAATAATGAAGAAAATAGAAAAAATAGTTAAGACACAGAACAAAAATGAAGAAAATGATTAAGAAAATAAAGAAAATGGTAATGAAGGTGAATAAAATGTAATAAAATAAATAATAAAATGCAGAAAATAATCAGGTAATGCGCTAAATGTAATGAAATAATTGAGAAAGTGATAAAAAATTACAAAAACAAAGAAAACTCTACCAAAATGAATAAAGTTATTAAATAAATGAAGAAAATAATCAGAGCATGGACAACTTATAATGAAATGATCAAGAATGTGAACAAAATTAAATAAAATGATTGAGAAAATAAATAAAATAGTGAAAATATTGAACAAAATCTTATATAATTATATGAAAATGCAGAAAATTACTGAGAAAATCAACAAAAAATTAAGGAAAAGGAACAAAGTGAACAAAAAATGAAGAAAATGAATAAACATGAAAGAAAAATAAGGACAATCAACAAAATTAAAATAAAGCACAAATAATGAACAAATAGGCAACCCATTGAACAAAGTTCCACTAGACATTCTACAAACATGTGTCTCAAAGCTGAAGAACAGTTCTTTTTTCTTCATCGTAAGACATTTTAAAGTGATCTTTTTTTAAATGACAGAACTGAGCTGCCCTACTGTGATCGTATCCGGTTTTGGAGATTTGTTCACTTTCAGCCTCTTTCATCAAGTCCAGTCTCTTTTCTGGGATCAGAGACGTCTGTCTATGTTAATGAGCTGAGGGAGGCTGAGGAAGAGGAGATAATTCTGCACAGTGGAATAATAGAGCAGCTCAAATGGCGTTATTAAACATTCACAAGGAGATAATGAAAGACCAAAAGGCTCTGTGGATGTGACGGCAGGAGAGGAAGGGAAAGTGGGTGAAGCAGGGTGATGGATGGATGGATGTATGGAGGAGCAGGAGGGCAAAGGAGAAGCAGAAGATGAGGGTTAGGAATGAAAAAGGCCTAAGAAATGGGAAGGATTCAGAGAGATGGTGCATAATAAGTTAAGCCCCAAAAAGCCTAATAGAGAGCCTCAGACCTGCCCGCTTCACCCCCCCCCCTTCCTCTTCCAGGTTATGGGAACTTAAAGTTGCATGACATGCTTTTCTGTTTTTTCTGACTTTTCTACCATGTTGCAAAGGAAAATTCTCATCTTAAACGTTACCAGAAAGCACAAAACACAAAAACCTACGTATCTCCAGGAAAGCCTTTGGTAAAGCAAATCCCATTCCAAAATCTCACTGTAGTGGTGGCTAAAGGCTAAGCTATCTTTAGCCTCCGGGAGAACGCAAACAGCCGTACCAGTTCCAACCCTAGGTTACAACAGCAAACCTAGCAGGTGACAGTCAAAGTATCAAGTTGAACGGAGCAGTATCTATCAACAGCTTGGCTCTGTGAGCACCAGCCATTAACATACATGTACAATCCACCTCTTTTGCTCTTACCAGAGTCATGGTTGACATCAATCCAGCGAATGGTGCGTCGCATTCGCTCCAGTCTCAGGGATCCCAGTGTTTAGCCCAGTCTCACTCACGATTATCACACTGCATTTACATACAAATTATTGGTTGCCATCCGCATCTCTATTTTGTCGGTTTTGGGTGCAATGGGTTGAACGTTTGTGACTCCCTGGGTCCTAGCAGGACAGCCCCACCCGGAGCAGGGTACACACAGCTCGTGAGCCGCCGTACTGCGTGACTCGGCAGCTGGAGCGAGTTGCACACAGCTCGTCATCCCGTGCGAGGCACCGCTCCGGTGACACGACTGCAACACCACTAATAACGCTAACTTCAGTATTAATTTGTTTCTCGTAGCACTCAGAAGCTTAGAAGTCGCACAAGTTTGTATTTGACACCAACCCTCACCAGACTTATTTTGTTTACAGAAAAGAGATACCTAGCGAAACTCCTCCTCTCTCCTGGAAACTCCAAATAAGGCAAATCCACTCGTTTTAGGAAGTGGGATATCAGCTTGTAACCTTACGGAAGTGCATTGCATTTATCGAACAAAAAAAAAAAAACAAAATGTGATCTCATAATTACAACTTACAGATCCCAAAATTATGACTTATGGATGTGGTAATATTAGATATGTCTGTGGTGCGTTCACTGCCCCTCGGTGTTGTAACTGACCACTGTTTTTGCAGGATTTAGAAAGTATGGAATTACACACATTTCTGTTGTATGATGTTTCAGATTTATTTCATGTGTATTAACCCAGGATATGTGATTCTGATCGGTATGGTAAAATGTCAGAACACTGGGCTGGATACATTTTGAATACATATATTTATATTCATGAAGCATGCTGTACTAGTTTGACTGCTCCAGCTGGAAGACTTCTAATAGATCAGTGTGGACCCTCGCACTGAAAAATCCCAATAATTTGAGACGTCTTTATAGTGTTATATACTAATGTTAATGCCATCCTCACTAAGAAACATTAATATTTCCCAGTGTCTCAGTCTGGGAAAGAAATAAAAGCAGATTAAATCTGACAGTACCATGTTCCCTATTGTCTGTAGCAAAGAAGAAGGGATTCCTGAGAGCCTTAACTTTTCTGGTAATTATGAGATCTTTTCTGATAATTACGAGAAAAGATCTTGTAATTACGAATTACAGTATCTTGTAATTATGAGAAAAGATCTTGTAATTATGAGATACGGAGTGTAGAAATATTTTTCTTCAGTGAATGCAATGTGCCGCTGTATAATCCTGTGTTTTTATTCTGAAATAAGTACAGAATATTTTGATTTATGATGGTTGTAAACCTAATCTAGAGAGACCCAAGATTGAAATTAAATTGCTGCTGTTGAGCATGTCACGGGTACTTTAAAAAACTGCATTACCCCTAATGCACCAGACTTACAGTGTAATTTTTAGATGTTACAGTATCTGAATTACATACAATGTACACTTATGATTTTGGTCAATTTAACAGTCAATTTTACAAGACACGAAAGTTGTATTTTTTGCAAAAGGAGTGAAATATCACTTTTGCCCGAAACCCTCAATGGAATTTCTGTCTCACAATATACATCACCAACACCAAAATGGCCAGTACCTTGACAAATTTAACTTCGCTCTTCATAAAAGTAAGTTGACAAGTAAAGTGAACAACAAACCTCAAACCAGCCTTAAAATACCCTACAAAACAGCCTAAAACTGCTTCAAAAGTGATTTTAAAACAGCCTACAAGCAGCTACAAACTAGTCTGTAAATCTAGCCTAAAAACAGCCTCAAAATCAAAACTAAAACTGTTCAGAGCTACGGAGAGTGTGGGAAAGATGTGTCGAAATGAGTACAGGCAGGTTGGATTCAATGAAAGGGTGACAAATGAAAAGATTTTCTGTAGCGGCCCCTGAAGGCAACAGCTGGAAGAAAAAGAGAAACCAGTATAAAGAAGGCTCAAAATCCAGCAATGAGCTTGGTAAAATACAAAACAAGCCAAAAATCACTTAAAATCAAGGTCAAAAACAGACAAAAAAGACTTAAATATACCCTGAAAAACAGACAAGACTTAAAAACAGCCTCAAAAACAGACAAATAAGACTTAAAAATATCCTTGAAAACTGACAAAGAAGACTTACAGCCATAAAACAGATAAACAGCACTTAAAAATAACCCCAAAGCAGACAAATAAGACCAGCACAGCCCGAGTACTAGCTTCAGAATCAAAAAGGCATCAAGTGCACAAAAAACATCACAAAAATGTGCAGGTGTTTATTTTCACTCATCCTCTGCCTTCTCTGTGTCTTTGTTTAGTCTCTGGAGAGCACCCGGCGTATGCTGGCGCTGGTCGAGGAGGTGAGTTCCGTTCTAACATATTTACAGCCACGACACAAAAAACAAAACTCAAGATGATTGCAATTCTCATTACTGTGATATTTAATGATGATGATTTGTTCAAGATATATATGTTTCTGTTGTCTTTGAAGTTTTGTTTATGATGTCATTATAATAACTGTGCTCATTTAATTTTTGTTGGCATGATACACCGGCTTTCATGATACTGTGTAAAAGTAAATCTAAAAAAACACATTGCATCATTTGTGTCCTTTTTCAACGTTGTGTTTTTTTGTCTTGTATCTTACATTGTTTTAAACTTTTGCCTTTTCTGCGGTGTTTTACGTCATTATTTGATGTTTTATTTTGTTTTTATGGATTTTATTTGTCTTTTTGGGTTTTTTTTTTTTTTTTTTACACTTTTCACATTTTCTACATCATTTTTTATTTTTTGGAGGTTTTGTGTCTTTTTTCCATTTTTGTCTTTTTGTGCCATAAGAAAATTATTCTTTAAGCTTCTTTCCAACTTGTATGGTTTCTTTTTGTCTTTTAATTTTTAATTTTTTTTTTGCCTTTTCATATCTTTTATGTTCATCTTTGGGCATTTTTGCTTCATTTTTGTCTCTTTGTGACACTTGTGTCATTTTTTTATGTCTTTCACAATATGACCTTCATCCTTTTTGTCATGAAATGTGTTGTTTTGGATTATTTTATCTATTTTCAATTTTTCTGTCTTTTTTGTCAGTTTTTTTTTTACATAATTTTGCCTATTTAGATCTTTTTCTTCATTTTTATCTTTCAACATTTTTGTTCTTTTGTGTATCCTTATGCCTTTTTTTGTCTTCATTTTGTATTTTGTGATGTTCATGTCATTGTTGACTTTCGAGGCTTTTACATAATTGGTGTTTTTTCACATTTTTAAGGTTATATTTGTCTTTTTTGCCTTTTCTTATTGCTTTTGTCATTTTCCATCCTTCACATGTGCCTTAAGACTTGTAAAAAAAACAAATATTCATATTCATTTTGATAACCATTACATCGACTGAGGCTTTTTCTGTCTCACTCAGCTCTAATGTCACTGGTAGAAGACATGTGGTCCTGGTACCATGACTGTCACCTGGTTTCACACCTGTTTGAACGACGCTGCAGTTAAAGATTTCAAACTGGCGCGGTGAACTTCAGCCATATGTTTAGCTGCTCTTTGAACTTGTGTCTGAGGAATTTTATCATCAGTGAGTGCAGTGACCATCTGTAGACGCTTAATGTCAAACAGAGCAGCCGCGTGTCTTTATCGAAAACAAGGCGTCCGACCTTAATGGTTTACAGTCAACCAGCCCGATGAAACCTCTGTTTTTTCTCCAAGCAGACGTGGAGAGGTGGCAAAACAATCACAGCATAAGACAGCATGCAGCACATCGTCCACACTCTAAAACTCCACGTATGCTGTGTCTGTGGGCGTGGGAGCTCGACAGTGGTCTGTAGAATAGTTAAAGTGACTCCGGTAGAATTAGAAGTGCTCAAAAATCAGTACTTGAGTAAGAGTAAGCCTTATATTTTGTGTTTGAACAGGTTATATGTCCTGCAGGTGATAACGATATAAAGTGCATATCAATTCTTATCAATAAGGTGATTAGTTGACATATTTAAAATTGGCTTACTGCAAGATTTGTTGCTTGTTTGGTCCATTTTTGCTTTTTTGATGCTTATTTTATTCACTTTTGTTCAGTTATGTTGGTTATTTTGTTAAATGGCTTCAATATTTTTGCCTAATTTTGCCCTTTTTATTGCTTATTTTGTTCATTTTGTTGAGTCCTTTTGGCTATTTTGTTCATTTATGTTAATTTGCTTGAATATTTTATTCACTTTTGCACATTTTGTTGTTGATTTTGTTGATTTTTGCTTCTTTGTTAAGTCATTTTATTATTGTCATTAGTTGTTTTGCTCATACTTTTGCTTAGTTTGTTCATGTTATTGCTGTTCATATTGAAAATCTATGAGATTATTTTTGTTCTTAATTGCTCTTTTTATTGATTTCCACTGCTCTGAGTTGACACAGTGGCGCTGCATTCTCTGACTGATATCTATTTAAAAACTGCCTCCTTCTCACTGGTTTGTGGCCAAATGCAACTGAGTACCAGTGCATTTGTTAATCACAAAGAGTTTGAAGTGCAGTAGGTTACATTTTAAATCGGGAAACCCATGCTAGCCATTCAGGAGGCACTTACTGGTATATGTATTTGACTGTATTGGCCCTTTAATTGTACTGCTGTTAGAGTACATCATTGGGTTGATGCAGTACCATTTGCTTTAGAACACATTCTGAGTTACAAAGACAGTCTGTCGACTTGTCTGAAATTCACCAGCTCATGGCTACTATCTGTTCCTTAATCTAAAATGTTACTAATTTTTTTCCTACACACTTCACAACCCTGTGGCCCACTTTTGGGCCCTGACCCACCAAATAACCTGAGATACAGTATCTGTCTTTGCTACATCATCAAAGTGTGAAGGTTTAAAAATATGGCAGAGAGTCATGAGTTGTACCATTCTCACCAATAAAGTGCAGATTCTTACATGCTTGTCCATTTCTGCGTACGGTACCTTATCCTCATCCTTAGGAGTTAAACATGAAAGTGTAAAAAACTGCAGTGCTGTCAGTGTCCACTGGGGGCTGGTTCCAGTGGATTCCCATAGGATCACATCATAAAATGTCCAACTTCAGAGAACAAATTAACATGTTTGCATCCTGGTACAAGCAACTGCTAGGTCTCTATAGTTTACTTCCACCTCAGTGAACACTGTACAGGGGATGAGGATTTTTTTATATGACTTTTTATATGACTTGCCCATTTAGATGATCCAGATGTTTGTGCATGTCATGCTTTGGTTGACAGGTTTGTTAAAACCGGAGGTTTCACTGTTTCATTCAACCTCCTCAGCTTATACACATTCCACATTTCAGTCCATTTCCAGATCAGAGTGAGTGGTAGATCAGAGGCTTCTTGTTTTTGAGTTTCCAAACAGCTCTTCTCAAACCTTTGGGTGATGTCACTGAGGATTTGTCCATGCTTTACATACAGGCTATTGTCTCATCGCCAGCACTGAATTGTTTTGTATAAGTCATATAATTCTGTTTGCACTGTTTTGTGTCACTTCAGCATAAACAGAGAAACAGAGGGCATTGCTTATGTCCTTGTAGACAGGACAGTAAAACAAAAATGAACCTCACTTTTAAGTTCCTCCTAGCTTGCAAAACAAGGACTGTCGTCTACTTTAGGCTACCGGTACTGTGTTTCTAAATGTGTGTGCATGATTTAGAGCTATAAATCCTTTTTTTCTAAATCACTCCACCACTTAAATGGATTATCTTAACTTTGTCTGCAGTGGGAAGGAGTTTGTGTTCCTTGTGTCCCTGCTCGAACCCCTGGACGCACTACGTCTGTGACGGACCTGACACTGACAGCTGAAACAGTGACTTAGCAGTAGATAGGCCTTTGTGCCAGCAGTGGCTGAAGCTGTGACATTTAAAGATAATGCCATAGAACAACACTTTGTTCCTTTCAGCAGTCACTTTACCAATTGTCTTGGGGCTTCATGCCTTGTTCTTTGTGATGGTTCTTAGTGACAAAGACTGACAACAGGCAAGCTATAAACAGACACTGTGTCAGGTTTGGTTGTAGTTCTGTGACAAAATCCTCCCAGAAAGCATTAGAAACGAAAAAACACAGCATTAGAAATAAAACACGGACTAGAAAAGAAAACAGACAGAAGAGTATCTACCTACCTGTCTGTCTGTCTTTCTGACAACTCATCCATCCCTCCCTGCCTCCCTATCTCCATCCCTCCCTCCATCCAAAACATGCACCAAAATGAAACAAAATGGACCCGAGACTAAACAAATGGAAAAGTCAAGATGTAGGAGAACAAGAAAATCCAAAAAACAAAGGAAAAGCATACATCAGATAAACATAATTATCATGATATAGGCATATACTGTATCATGATAGCAATAAATACTGTAGAGCATAATATGAAACAATATACCTTTTTCTATTGTCAGTTATCATCTGCACTATTTGCATGCCATCCCATGTTTTTACTCTTCTCTTACTGACTTATATTTATCACATATTTGCTTAACTATGGTAGTAGTCGAGTACACATTTCCTTCAAGTCGTGAACTGTGACCATGTGTCAGTACCTCATGACTTCTGAGTTCAAATGGCTTAGAGTGAAGCTTAGTGCTTAATGTTAATTGAATAAGTGGAGTCAGAGCAGGAGCAGTGATCTATAGATTTATGTAGTAATACGTTCCTTTTTAAGCCTGTCCAGGTCTGAAAATACACTGTAATGTTTAGGTACTTGGTGCCTTGTTTGGATAAAATCATGGATGGTGATAGCGTGTGTTTTTCAAAGCATCCTCTCTCAAACTGAAAGAACGATCTGATTATCTTTCGAATTAATCAGGATTACAAGGGATGAGACACAGATGAGAATTTTGATACCGGTTTCACTCATCTACAGTATGTGTAAATATTTAAATTTGATGTGAATTTTATGGATCTTGAAGTGTTTTCATCCCCAGCATAACCCTGAAAGTAAAGCTGATTTGCAAAGAATTGAAGCATAACCTTTAAGGCTTACACCCACACTGTCACTCTTCATTTGTCAACTGCATTTATATAAACATTTGATGAGAAAGTAATTGAAGCTTACATTCTTAAGCGCACGTCCCTGTGCTGAGCCGATCAGCTTAATGCCTGAGATGTAATGCAAGCGATATGCATGGTGTTTTATTTGAAATGCATAGGGTGCAAAAAGTGAAATCAGCTCATGTGAAATTCATATCTTTGTAATTTACTACTGACATTACCACCACCATGTCTTTTATCACCTTATTGTCCTTAAAAATGACAGTAAGTGGACAGACAGTACAGCACTCCCACTGGATGATGTAGTATGTCCTTGTCTCATGCAAATGTGACCCATAACTCATCCTCCAGTGCGAGATGTAGCCTTTCATTTGTGAGATAACGGGAGTCCATCTCCTCCGACCATCACCTGGCCTGCTGTCCTGTTTCTGTCTCACATACAAGGATGCAGCGTCAGGACTGAACAGACTGTCCAGAAGTGAATGTACTCACTCTCATATGTGCTGTAGGACACACCACCAGAATACAAGGCATGATTTAAAGTTTCTTCAGTTACTTAATGGATCATCACTAAGTGGAGACACAGACAAGGGTCCAGACAAACAACTTGCTGCTCACTTGATGAGGAAATGTATTCTTTGTGCTTCAAGATGAAAGATTAAAACGCCAGAGAACTTACATTTCTAACCATAGCTGTGTGTGTTAGTGATTAACAAAGGCATTTCATGTTTTAGTACTACACAAAGCCCCCGCCGGCGGGGGACGTCTTAATGACAAAGAGTTGATGTGTGCCCTGTATTTCCTCCTAAATCTTTCTCTGGATTCTCCCGATATACACGATCACCTTTATAAACCGGCTGTTCACATCAGCCATGTCATGTCAAAGCACATTGTTTTCAAAAGTTGGTCAGACAATACATAAAATACTTTATGTTGTTATTTTTTATGAGAAACTGAATTTTGATCAGGCCACATTAAACCAATTTAAATGGCTGTCACTAGTACTGTTAATATATGCAGAAGTATACGTAAGCACATACATAATATATACAGTATTTGTTATCTGGACGCCTCCCTGGTGAGGTGTTCTGGGTATGTCCCACTGAGAGGAGGCCTCCGGGGAGGACCAGGATACACTGGAGGGATGAGTCACCCCCTCCCCACCCCGAAACAAAAAAAAAAACTGGATGAACTATCCAAGGAGAGGGAAATCTGGGCTTCGCTGCTGCCTCCATGACCTGACTCCCCTGTTCCGCGGTAGAAAATGGCTGGATTGATGGTTGTTTTTGTTTTATTATTTGTATTTCAGCAATGGAAAGATGAAGCATGATGACTTCTCTCACTAGACAAGAAGGGGCTTCATAGCGGAACCTTGTTTTTCCCCTTAAGGTTTTATCAGCACAGTTCTGACGATATTAAAGTCTATATGAAAGCTGTTATCTTCTCTTAGAAGAAATGAGAAACTGCCTCGTACTTCTGAATGAAAATAGAAGAAAGGTGAGGGAGATAAAAATGAGAAAGTAGAGATGAACATGCTAGAGGCACAGCCGCAGACAGACAAACAGAGTTAAAATCAGTCTGTGATCAACAGCCAGAGTCTCTGTGCAGCAGATGGTAACGGCTACTTTGATGAGTTTCTGAGTAAGGGATTACATTACACAGACAGACGTGACATTAGATGCAGGGTGATAAAGGACTAGAAGCCACTGTAAGAAATAGCCAGTGCAACATGTCATGTAACATTTTAGTCTAAAATCTCTTAAAATATCTATGTTTTCAGCTTGTTTGATCATTTTCTTGACCCGTATCATGATATGCTTTTTCTGGCAGTGTTAGTATTCTGTAAATCCAGGGTCATAAACCTCAAGAAGTATATAATGCATATGTAATTAATGGTCACTTCAGATGCAGCAGCTTCTTTGAACACCTGGGTCACACCAGTGCCATCGTCTCCACAGTGACCCAATTAGAACCGATTCCAGGAGACGGCGAAGTGGATATCACAGCGAGAAATCAATAACAGGATACCAAGGTCTCTGTGTAAATGTCAACAGACCTCACACTGCCTTTGTTTTGCTTTTAGATTTTTTTTCCTTGGGCAGAGGTGATTTCAAAGCAGCTTCTGTGATTATAACCGACACGAATATGATCTTAAATTGAGTTAAATTGAGTTTGAAATGTGTAAAATATACACAAGGTCAACGCTGCTGCAGAGCTACTGAGAGGAAATCAGTGTGTTTAAATGATTCAGTTTATCAATATCTTGTAAATCTGGGTAACTTCCACATTCTCTTAGTAGCCTAAATAAGTGTGCATCCTGGGACAGAGTGACAGCTGGTGTACACGCTAATATCATTATATTAAAGGCAAAGTACTTTAGGTGACATTTTCTAAGACGTAATGTAAACAAATCCAATACCGAGCCCTGTGAATCATCACTTCTACACCTGTGTCAATGAGTGATGGTAGATTTAAAGGTAAACTTTACTCATGCAAATTCAAAATATTAACCAAAGTCATAGAAAGGAAATTAAAAGAAAATAAAGTCAATAAAATGTGTTCATTCTGCTATCATTGGTGGTATGAAAGATCTTCATGAACATTTCGATCTGATTTGGCTGAAGTTCATTCATGTTGTTCAGTTTCAGCTGCACAGACATTCTATCTATGTTTTCTACTTTTTCTTTTTCTATGTTTTTGCTGGATATTGGCTTTTTTAGCAAGGGTTGAGCAATATCGAAAGCAACTCAAGTCGAAGTCACAGCGTAACAATGACAAACATGAAAGTGATGTGTTTTGGTTGTATTGGCTTAATTTTGGCAATGGCATGGGCAAATTGATGTGGTCATAGAAAGTAAACACTTTGAAAACCACAAGAGAAACAATCTTCTACTTGTCTGGTTGGTGTATTTTTGGTGTATTTAGTATTTTCAACATATTTTTCCTCTGTATTGCAAATCTCTCACTCATACCCCTTTCAAATCAACAACCTGGGTTAACTGACCCGGGTCCGACCCATCTTTTGTCCATTCATACGAAGCCAGTCAACTCAGTTCAGACCCAAGCTGTGGCAATTCAGACAGGACTTGTGATGGACCCGGGTCGATGCATCCTCATGAGCTCAGGTGCTAAAAATGAGTGGGCGGACAACACATCATCTTCAGGAGCAAACAAGAACACGTTACATTACACTTTCCACTCTGACTTGTCTGGTGGAGCCGGAGGATTGACGAGCGCTGTGTGTACGAAAATCCTGCGACGTGGCTCCTGTTTTTTGTTGTTGTCATGGATGTTCATGTACAGATTTTTCAGTGCCTTCAGTTTATTGGTAATCTGTATTTGGGACTGGCGGATGCCTCTCTGGATCGTCAGCTTCATTATGTTGGCATACATAACGTTGTCCCTCACCGTCTTGGTCAGCTGCCTGGTTATTTCCTCCTCTCCCTCATGCGGTGAGGAGCTCCCAGATCTTGTAATCTTGCCACATGTCCACACTTTTTGGCCAGTTTGTTTACAAGGTACAGTTACATCACTGCACTGCAGCCCTCGTTCCGAACCAATACAATTCATTTGTCCCGCACATCCCTCCTCGCCTCACCCCAGCTGTTTGTGACCCGGGTTGCTGCCGCAATCAGCCCGGGTTGCCAAGCGGGTTCGGCTAACCCGGGTTAACCCATTCATACACAAAATCAACCCAGGTCCGACCCGGGCTGGAAGCTTGGTCTGGAAGGGGTATTAAATGCGTTGTAATGATCAGCTGATTATTGTGGGTCTTTGATTTTTCTCTGAGTGAAGATGATTTGCACAGCACTGTATTCCTTTAAAGTGTTTTACAGATATTTGAAATGTTTGTAAAGATGCTTTAGCCTGACCCTTTTCTCCATGAGGAAACACAATATCTGCCATTTGTGAAAATGTGGTAGAAATTCATGTTGTAAGGTGTTGAAGATTGATGTTTGTAATTTGTGCTATGAAGAAAACCATTGAAATAAACGAACTGGTCAACATTGTTACAGTCATATTAACAACTGTTTTTTTTTTATTTTTTTTATGTCCTTGGATCCTTGGTTTCAGTGGCTGCTAGTGTTCTTTAGGGTCCACATTATTAAAAATTACATACCACTAATGAAATGTCATCATAAAACATGATAGTTCCTAATAACATCAGGCTTGTACGAAACAATTTCATGAAAACATATTTGCAGAAGTGAATATAGGAACATATGTACAACCGTAAGTGAAAGTTCACATTCATAAAAAGAAAAAAGAACACCAGTAATTAGTTATTAACAATCATAGAGCTAAGCAAGATAAAATATGAATGTGTCCTTTAAAGTTGCAGATATTACTCCGTTCTCTGACTGGATGTAGCAGTTTGTTCCGTTTGGCGTCAGCTCCTGCACTGACAGAAAACAACAAGCATGACAGAAGCTCGTGCCTTCTGACAGAAATCTGATCAGAAAAGGGATTGTATGAGACTTGTGTGAAAGCCAGGTGTGAATGGACACACACCCGTCCATTGAGGATGGGCTCGTGTTTATTCCAGCATGATAATTCCAGGTTTGAAGAGGCCCTGAGTCACTGCATCACACCAACATCTGAAAAATGACCTGTGTGTCCGTGGGTGTGCTTTAACTACTATGCAAACCTAGCAAAACCCCCCCTTGGTGTGATTTCTGATGAATATTAGTGAGTTAATAAGCAGATACTTCACTGAAAATGAGCACAGTTATCTTCAGCTGGTGTCTCAGCTGACATTTTGCACTATAATTATCACATATTTTTCTTCAAAAGCCATATAAATGCTCTGGTTTTCCTCCCCTTCAACGGTTTACTTCACAGTGATAGACATCTATGGCCTCTGGCAGATCTTTTCACAGTCTGTTTGACTGATACTAATATCAGTGTCGTGCTAACTGGCCCGCAGTGCTGCTCTCTATCTGTCACTGCCCCAAGAAGGTCAGAGCACACTTTGATCCAAAATAGCTGGTGCATGAACTAAATGGCCTTTGGACTTTAATATCTACGAGAGTAGAGCATAAAGCCGTTGTTTCATTGTGTGCACGGTGGTTCACATGGAGACTTTGTTCCTCCTGAAGTCTATTATTATGTGATGAAGCTTTGGAGAAATAACATTTGCGTGGTTTATGCGTGCATCATGTGTTTGTGTGTCGGCGCGTGTGCCAAGTCTGAACGCCAGATCAGAATGTTACATTACTGGAGCTTTGTCAACAAATCTCCGGTGCCAGCACATTGCAAATATAGCACATGCCATTTGGTGGATGACTTTATCCAGCAAAATCTTTTATGCATCAGTATAATTTGTAGCATTTAAGGCTTTCTTTGGAGCTTTTTTCTTGATTTCACTGAGGTCGCACTGCATTAGAAATTGTTCTTCATGCCTTGAGGTGTGAAAACTACATGTACATGTTTTACGCTAATGAAGCTTCCGGGACAAAGTAAAGCTCTCTATGCTTGCTTACATTTCAAAAAGGCGCAATTCTTCACACAATTCTTTATCTAAACCATACATTAACGATGGTCTTGTGTGGTTTCTCTGTGGCCTTTTCTTTCCATGCACTGCAGTCTTGGGTCAAATATCACGGATGAAATCCTCACGTCCTTTTTGTCTAAGTGCTTCCTTTTCAAATTCAACACATGCTCCAGATGAGCTCACTCAGCAGAGTGATTTCAAATTGCAATATGACGCACCTCTGCTGTTCTGACAGTTCTGCCCTGTTGCCCTTCACTGACCTCTGGCATTTATTCCTCTTTGTCCTCCCCCTTTCTTTTCCTCTGTTTCTCTCTGTTAGAGTAAAGATGCCGGCATCAGGACTCTGGTCATGTTGGACGAGCAGGGAGGTAAGTTGGTAGGGAGGGATCACTTGCACCGTCTCTCTAACGTGGTTTCACTGTCGCAAGCTATCTTTATGTTTTATAATGAGAACAAGGAGAGTAGAAAACAGCCTGGCCACGGAGTTGCTGTTGAAGCAATGAATAATGTTACTGTGGTTTATACTATTTGTACCTTGGGTGATAAATGAAAAAATAATTTCACCATAGAGCTACGAGAATCGCGTGAGCAGACATCCCACTGGTCTCCTTCAGTGGCAGATGTCCAGTGTCACCAGCTGATGACTGCATGAATGCATCTAGCACCATGTACACAAACACCCTTCAAATAGAGGTTCAGTGATCAGATTGTACCTCCGCTTGGACTTCGTGGTGAGTTCCAGCCGTTCTGCGAGGGCGCTATGAGACACAGGGTCGCACCAGGCCTTACCGTCGTTCCTGACTCATAAATTACTGCCTTGAAAATTACACAAGGCAATGTTTTGGCAGGTTGCATGAGTACAGTCTACAGGCACGTCAGAAATATCGAGCTCCAGTTGGTGCGTTATTCTCTAACAGGTTTCTCTGTTAGTTTCCTCTAGCAAACCATTATTTATATCACTCTGCGGGAATAAAGTCAATAGTTTGTGGCTGTGAAACCAAAAGGGAAAACACCAACGGTGTGTAGAATAAACAGAAACTGTACTCAAGTAAAATTATAATGACTCATGTAGGAATCAAAGTGCTTCAGTAAATTCATAATGTAGAATTTTTTACAGCCTTATATATGACATTTGTGCAAATATTGTAATTTTTATTAATTTCCTTGATTATTTTGATCATTTTGTTGCTTATTTTGTTGATTTTTTTTTTGTTCAATTTTATTCATTCATTTTAACTGAGTGGACTATTTTGTTGTTTAATTTGTTTAATTTTTGTTCAGTTTTTGTTGCTTATTTTGCTCATTTGTGGTTTTTATGTTTGATATTTTATATTTCACTTGACTATTTTCACTCAGTTTTGTTAACTTTACACTGAGTTTGTAATTTTTAACTTTTTTTTGCTTATTTTGTTCATTTTGACAATCTTTTTTTATTTCTGATCATTTTGTTACTTAGTTTATTAATTTTGTTCATTTACTTGATTATTTTGTTAAGGGTTTAAGTTGAATTGATTTTTTTGTTCATTTCAAACTTTTTACTCTTTGAACCGCAGTCAAATGTAGCTGAGTAGAAGTGCATTATTTTCATGACACAGTACCATTATTCAGTGTTTCATATCCTTATTACATAAAACCTTTGCTGGAGCAAATGTGATTATGTTACAGTTCATGGAACCACTGACTTTTTTTTTTTTACTTTTTTCACCATATGTAGCAATATTCTACACAAACTGCTTGATATTAATTTGGTTGGCATGTTTCCACGACAACCCTGACTGAGAGGTCAAAGGTTAACCATTAGAGGATACTTAGAGGATACTCAAATACACTTAAATATTCTGCTTTTTGAGGGTTTGATCCGTTTAGCTGGTAATCATATCCATTTTATTACTGTATTTATTTCTTCACTCTTCATCATCTTCAGTTTGTCCTGCCTCGTCCTATTGTTGGCATTTAAAGGGAAATTCTGCTTGTTTTTAGTAATTCCAGGGAATATGGCGTGTACATTCAGTGAAGAGAAATATACAGCTCTGGAAAATTAAAACAAAGAGGCCAATACATATTTTCCGCATCTGAACTATTTGAAAACATCTAGAATCAACATAAATTTTTACACTACAAGATACCCACATGAATGAAAGCTGTATGGAAGCTGTGATTTAAAAATGCAGGTTATTCCACCATATATTGTCTTCTGAACTCTCAAGTTGAAACACTGGTATTGCATTAGTATTATTATCAGAATGAATGGGTGCATTTGGGCCATTTGTACCAAGTGTCATTGTTTGCAAATGTAAGCTTCATACAGAGGTACTTTAGTAGTACCAGTAGTATGATGGGCTTATTTTAGTTTGTAATGATTATACACATGCACAAAAATGAATAAACTTTATGCTAAAATTTTATCTTACAAAAATCCACCTTTAGCTTTGTTGTTTTTGAAGGATTTAAAAAACAAAAGTACAGATAATATAAGCACAGTGTGAACATAAAAATCTGAACCAATTGGCTTCAACATCTGCAACAAACAATAAGAACCAACGAACATGTGCCATATGAAAGTGGTTGAATTGAATTGAACTGCATTGAAAGAACTGGGGAAATTTAATATGTGAAGCTCAAACAGAGCAAAAATCAATTCAGTAAAGTGTCTTCAGTCTCCATCGGCTGTGTTGTTGAACAGTCCGATGGCGGTGGGGATGAAGGATCTCAGCCCACAGTGAGTCCAGCCCCCCTCCAATGACTAAGCCAGACTTTTAACCAGCTGTTTTACATCTTTCCGTCTGGGAGGTGTTCAGCAGCGTCAGGTTTACGGCTAACCTACCAACCAATAAGGAGACACGGACAACAGAGCTTAATCAAAACAAGATGCTTTGCAAAGGGAAGGGGAACCCAGGGGATCTTGGCATCCCGGGTCTCTTCAACGCTTCCTGCTTTGTTCAGCATTTTTATTAAAATACAAAGGCCGTGATTGCACATCATTGGTTACAACACATTATTGGTTACAGTATTCATGAATTATTCAACACATTGTCATTACACTGGTGCTGGGCAGAACAGGCAGTTTGTCCCGGCACGGAGACAGTTTGAATAATACACACAGGCAGTGAAACAGTGAGTTCCGCTGATAACAGAAAACAGGCCATACAGGCCATGAGATATAAAAAACCAGGGTCAGTGGAAAAATACAATTCTTACTGGGAAGGTACAGCATTCAGTACAAGTATCATTGAGAGAAATGATAATAAATATGCACAACTCCAACAAGCAGGAGTCAGTTTCTTTGACTCCAGTCACACTAAGCGTCGAGAGGATTCCTGTACTCCCCATTCTGTCCGCTCCGCATCACAACAGCTGTATCATCAGAGTGCACTAGATCTCATACTTTCTGCCCCAAACAGATCAAAACAGTGCAAAGGGAGGTATCAAACCAAACTCTGAAACATTTCTTTGTATATGTTCTGTGCATTCCGGTTCTATTGTGATAGAGACATTATTGAGAAACGCATGTGCATAGTCATTATAATCTGGTAAAACAACAAACCCAAGATAGCCACAATTTGTCCAGTGTACTGTACATACAAAGTTTCTCACGGAGCTGTATAGATCTAACTATATACACGTAGCATATGTGGAGAAGGTGTGTGTCTTTATATGTGTATTTCCAAAGGCTTGTGCTTAGCTGCATGCACCAAAGAGCAGCCTAATTGGCCTGTCAAAGCAGCAGATCCCTGTGTTTCTCTCCCGGTTCTTCTTCCCTCCAGAGCATCGGCTGCCACATAGCAGAGCTCACCGCCGTTATCATAGGACAGCAATCAATTCTTAGATTTAAATTACCTCTGCCTCCCAGCTAATGTCCTCAATACCTGATCCTGCAGCTGTCTTCCTCCTCTTCTCTTCTTTCTCTGCTCCATGCCTCTTCTCTTCTTTCCCGTCAGCCTCGACTTCTCCCCCCTGACCTCCATTTTTGCCTGGAAACCGTGTCTGCATAAGTTATTTTTATCTGATGTTGGGAGCAAATTTTTAAATTAAGCATTTTTTAAAAATGAAGTAATCCTTCTATATGTATTACCCAATTAACTGAGCAAGCTAGTTCATACCAAAAAGCCAGTGAAGCAGTAAGAAAATGTAAAACAAGCCAAAAATAGCTGGTAGTAATGAATACAGCCTTGATGAGCTGTAAACTGGAGTGTAACAGCTCCCTGTGCCTTTTAAACGCGTGTGCACGCACACACAGACTGGATACAGTACTGGGGCAGATGTGTCAGTTCGTACAGTGATGTATTACCTGTGGTGGAGGTCTCCCTGCTGCTGTAATGACTCCCTCCCCACCCGGCTGTTACATGCATGTTGACCTGAATAACAGCTCAGTCACAGCTGATGAATTGTTTCTGCGCCTTGATGAGCTCGGGAAACGAGCAGCGTTGCAGCCACCAGCATGTGACCATGTGTATGGAGAAATATTGTAGTAAAATGGAAGCACGGCTGCTTTAAGTCAATAAATGTTCTCGTTTTTGACAAATTCCTTCTTGGACAGGGGAGTACAGGCTCCGGAGGTGGCAGAGTGAACGTGAATGTTAGTCAAATAAAACTATCGTTGCATTACGATTATGATGAGATGAGTAGAAGTAGAAGTACGCATAAGAATAAGTACTTGAATAAAAATGTGTCTCATAAAAAGCTTTCACATTGCATTTATGCAGTGCAGTTAATAGCATAACAGGTATTTTGATCATATTTATTTCTTTATTTAATAATTTTGATTTTTTCAGTGATTATGTAATTTTTGTTGCTTATTTTGTCCATTTTTGCTCATTTTGTTGCTTGTTTTATTTTTTTGCACATTTTTGTTCACCTTGTTGATTATTTTTGCTTGCATTGTTACTGATTTGTTCAATTTTTTGATTGCATTGTTCATTTTTTATCATTTACTGGATTGCTTTCTCCTTTTTGTGCTCGTTTTGTCACATATTTTATTCATTTGTACTTACGTTAATTTTAAAATTCACTCGATGGCTTTGTTCAGTGTCTTAATTACGTTGTTCCTCTTTGTCAATTCTGTTGATGATTTTGTTCATGTTTTGTCCTGTTTTCTTTTTCATTGTTTCATTTTCTTGATTATTTTGTTGCACTTTTGTTCAGTCTCTTCAATATTTTACTGACTTTGAAACCTTGTTCATTTTTTTCTTAATTTTATTGATAGTTTGATTTATTTCCATCATTATTTTGCCCATATTCCTGGATTTCTTTTCCATTTATATTTTATTCTTTTTAAAAAAATTTTACAACACAGAATATTTTGTTCATTTGTATCCATTATATTATTTTGCTCATTTTTGTATATATTTGTTCTTTTAATGATGATTTTATTCATTTTTTACAGATTTGTATATTCAATTTATTGATTATTTTTTCACTTCATTTTGTTCATCTAGTGCATATTTTATTCATTTTGATTTTATATACGGCTGCACACAGAATTAAATCCAAATCAACAAACCAGTGCAATGTTCCTTCTGATCTTTTATTATTAAAGTGTATAATGTATTCAAATATTATGCTATGTAGATATGTTTCAAATTAAAAAAAAAATAAAATAGGATTTTAAATTTAGATTTAATTTCATTTTAGAAAAGAACCGAAAAGATGAATCCCAAAAGAGTACTCCCGCAGTAATGGTGGTTTTACAAAACATTCTGGTTCAACAGTAGCACATGAAAAGGTAAATGAATCTGACTGAGCTGGCTCTGTTGTCGATTTGGAGCGTTTTACCCAGGACTGAGCAGATATGAAGGAGATAAGTGAGGACACGCCCTGACCTTCCAGCCTCATCTCCAGACGGGGAGGAGGAGTCAGGTCGATGAGGTTCCTGTGGCCGAGAAGACGAGATAAACAGTCTCCCTCCTCCTGTCTCTCATTTTTTCTCTGCTCAGTCCCGTTTATTTGCACGGATGTAACATGAATGTCATGTGTACTACCCTATCAGCCAACGTTTGTACACATCTTCTTCTATATTTTTATTATTTTGAACATTATACATTAGTATTGACGATATCCAAACTGTGAAAGAGTGCATATGGAATTATGTAATATACAAAAAAGTGTTAAACAACCCAGAAAATGTTTTATATTTTAGATCATCCAAAGTAGACACATGTAGCTTTGATGCTAGGTTGGCATTTAGTCAAGGTATTCAGACCCCAAGTTCAGTTACCAAAACCATCAAACACTACTAAGTTCTTGGGATTTTTGCATTGACTGATTCATTTCTGTATTTTCTCTTTAATTAACTTCTCTTGCCATAATATTGATTTGAACTATAGATTTGACTCTGTAGCCACCCTTCCTCTGCACAAGACAACTGATGGTCTGAAGCACATGAAGGAGGTAAGAACAAACCATCCTCGTAAAACGGCAGCGAGCGCAAACCATTCTCAGCGTCTACTGCATAAATCTGACGAGACAATGCAAACCTTATATTAAAGCTAAATGTGTCTAAAATGTAAAATTCTGCGTTGTTTAACACTTTTTTGTTTATGGAATTCCATACATGTTCTCTCACAGTTGGGATGTCGTCAGTACTAATGTGCAATGCTGAAAATAATAAAAAAAATTTAAAAAGAAGGAGAAGTAGATGCGTCCAAATTTTTGACTCATTAATGACTCATTACTCTGTTTGTTTTTGTTCTTGAAAACTGTGTCGTGTTGCGTTTCTTTTTGTTAAATATTGTATGTCACACACAAATCCAGATGATGGGTGTTTATACCTGTAAAAGCACTGAATGAAATGTGCACCTCTTGAAATGCACAGATTTTTCAGGTGTAAACAACATTTATTACTGAAGAAAAGTCAAACGCAAAGGAAATTCACACATCTGAGAAGGATCAGCTTGGAATCCAAACCATTCAACCGCTGAAATATAGAATGAGCTCTATTAACTTTTTGACCTCCACACATAATGTGCAACATTAAAGATATGTCGTCACGTATAAAAGAATGTATTCTAGACCGATGATAATAGGATACTTTTATATATGACAGGAGACTGATTTGTACTGATGGCCATGCAAAGTGATTAGTGTTTCAAGAAATACAGGAGTGAATTATAAAACAAGAAACCGGTCAGAGAGCACAGACCTCCATTAAGGTGGAGTGACCCTATTTCCCAATAGTAAAGAATCCTTGTAAAAAAAAAAAGATCCTGCATCCAGACAGAGATATGAATCTGATCGATTGTTCCAGTGTATAGGTCATTTACACTGAAAACTTCATCAGTTATACAGTACAAACATTACTTTTTGAGTTATGTTGTTAACAGTGAAACGGAAAGAAATTCACAGGTAACAAAGGCAGCTCAGTTTTTCTTCTTAGTGAAAACCTAACATTATCATTTCAACCTATGCTCATTTTTTCCATAATGTTATTGCACCAAAAGTAACATTCTTAAATTTATTTGACCCTCATGGTTGGATTCTCTGACTGTGAAAACATACCATATGTATCATTATTAGTTCAATAGTTATTCTCAAAAAATAATATTTCCTTAATGGTGGTTTTCTTCTGGATCTCGCTCTGTAAGTGTGACGATACGTCAAACCCATGGGCACATTACTGAATCAGCAGACATTCTACTACAGTTTGGTGTCAGTTTCATGCCTATTGCTTTATTTACTACCTTACAATATCTATTTTTCCTCAACCCCTGTAAGTATAAGCATTCTGGATCACTATCTGGATCAAATTTTGTAGGTTAATAGAATCTATTAAGGTGTTATCCTGTGTTTTTTGGCTAAATTCTCTGGGTGTTATTTGTGGTGTTAAAAGGACCTGTGCTGAATTTGGCCTTTTGTCACAATGGTGAAGAATCATTTAAAAGTCTTCTGGAGCCAGATTATGACCCAGATCACTCTCAGAATCTAACTGATTGATCCTTGTGCCATTTCAGACCTATCCCGAAAATGTCATCCAAACTTGTTCATAACTTTTCTAGTTATGTTGTAAATGAGCAAACAAACAAACAGATAAATAAATAAACAAACGCAGACAAGAGGTAATCAATAGACGATCAAACAAACTCATGGCAGGACTTGAGATATTAATTTGCACCGAGAATTACTCAATAGGATATTTTTGTGGAGAAGAAATGAGACCTGAGTAAATTTGGTCCTTTTGGCTGTTTTCGGTATGTAGCGAAGCTTGGTGGTTCTGATAAGCTCCATTTCTCAGAAATACAAAACTGATATTTCACATTTTGTCCACCTTGTCCAAGACAGGACATGTCTTTGCAAACATTGCATTCGAGTTTATTTAGTCATTCTCCTAAACTTGCATTTGCTTCTGACTGGACTTAGACATTAGAGCTGTTACATCATCAACTTAGACCCTGAACCTGGTTTCTGTGACATTCTCCTCTACATTAGGATGAGACTAGTTAAACCTAAAGACAAAACGCCTCTTTCCACGGATGAAAAGTGCTTCGTTCCATGTCCTGTCTAACTATTAACCAGGTGGACTCTGACCTTGGATCAGAGCTTTTTATAGCTCTGTTTCCTATTGACCATCTGAACGACTTTATGCATCTGGATGATGCTTTACGTCACCATCATTATGAGAGCTGGTCTTTGACCTACTGCCCATACATTGCATTTCCTAACATTTCATTCATTTCTTTCTGCACTCTAAATTCCTTTTTGATCTGCTCTTGCTTGGTTTTGATCCACTCTGTCTGAACTGTTGTTTATGTCATGGATACACCTTCTCCCTCAGTGTTTTTTTTTCATTTTCAACATTGTCCATCAAAGTGTGAAACAACATGTATGGAATTATGTTGTAAACATGTTGTATATTTTAGAAAGTAGCCACATTTAGCTGTGATGACAGCTTTGCACATCCATGGCATTCTCTCGTCAGATTCACAAGGAATGGTTTTCAGCTAACAGAGTTCATTTGAGCCATTCCTCGCCTTCGTAATGTGCTTTAAACCATCAGTTGTCTTGTGCGGAGGAAGGTGCCTACAGAGTCAATAGCAATATTAGTGCGACTATAACTACAGTACAAGAAAAAAGAAAAGACAGTCCATCGTTACTTTAAGAAATGTGGATCATTCAGTGACAGATTTTTCAATCTGACTGACCATAATTTTCTAAAGTAATGATGGACTGTCTTTTTCTTTACTTGAGTGAGTATTTCTTGCTGTAATATGGATTGTACAGTTGTTGTAGTAGTACTACGGTAATAAGGCTAATGACTCATCCTTCCTCTGCACGAGACAACTGTTGATCTAAACCACATTAAGACGGCAAGAAGTGGCAAAGATTAAGTCTCGACACCAGTGAATTTAAAATCATTCCCGGTGGCTGTCGTCTGTCATCAAAGCTAAATGTGGCTACTTCGGACAATCTAAAATGTAAAACATGTTCTGGGTTGTTTATTATGCAATTCCACATGTGTTCTTTCACAGTTTGGATGTTTTTAGTATTAATGTACAAACCGTTGAAGTAGAAGGTGTGTCCAAACTTTTGACTGGCAGTGTATCACCAACATGTCCAAATGTCTCGTGTGGTAATATTAAAAAAGCAGTTCTGGACAAAACATACTGTGGCTGCTACTCAGATTAAACACCTATGAAATTAAGATGCTTCTTTCAACAGACGAGGTAAAATCAGCAGAACGCAAGGGAAAGGTTTACTCACACAATATGGTAGCATTAGAAGAAAAAAATAGCTTCTTATCTACTAAATGGAAATTCCTGGGTGCTCCCATAGCTGATTGCCTGCTTTGCCTTCTGCATCTAGCCAAACACCCTTTTCCTCTTCGACTGTAGCGAACCATAGATCGCAATCCTCAAAACAAACCAGTCAAACTTATTTCACTGCTCTCATGCCTTTGTCCTCACCAGAACAACTTGATCGTGTGGAGGAGGGTATGAACAAGGTCAACGCAGACCTGAAGGAGGCCGAGAAAGATTTAAAAGATTTAGGACAATGCTGTGGTCTGATATGCCCATGTATTAAAAAGTAGGTACCAGCCAGGAGCCCCACGCTGTTGCCTGTCCAGTGCTGGTGGTGGTGGTGATGTCTGATGTCTCTCTTGTCACAGTCAATGTCTTTTTTGTCTCCTTTGTCTCCTTTCTCTTCTTCCCTTTCCTCCATCCTACCTACCCCCACTACCTCCTCCTCCTCCCTCTTCTTCTTTTCTCACGTGCTTTCGTTCTTTTGCTGGAAAAATGACAATGTATTGGTAATCAGAACAACTGGAGCGCATCGAGGAGGGGATGGACCAAATCAATAAGGACATGAAGGATGCGGAAAAGAATTTGAACAATCTAGGACAGTTCTGTGGTCTATGTACATGTCCCTGTAACAAGTAGGTGCTGCCTGTGTTACCGACTGCATGTGTTTCAGTGCCTGCCTCTCTGTCCATCTGCCCGCTTATGGTGTTTAGAGCCTGGTGAACTGTGGTCCGAGCTGTCAGGCCCAAAGCCACAGCAACACACTCTGCACGGCACCGGCACAGCATGCTCATGTATTTGTGACACTGAGAAAGAGACAACAAGATTCTCTTTGTCTTTGTGTACAAATGGTGAAAGAGGTGAAGGATGGTGTGCATGCACAAACCACACACAAACAGGTCTCCGTGTGCGCGCCAGCCTCTTTGACTGCCATCTCTAAAAAGCCCTTCATTCCTCATTGGATGAGAGATTCTCTTCCTGCAGGTAGCAGCATCAACAGGGATCTGAGCCACGGCACCCACCTGCCTGTGACCCCACCCAAAAGCCCTCCTTAACTCTCTGCAGCATGACGCATCATGCTGTGCACTAAGACAAACCAAAGAGTACATTAAATAGTTGCCTTGTCTGCTAAATTATGCTTTTTATTTCTGCTGAAAAACAGTGTTTCATATGCGTGTGCTGATTGCATGATGGTTTTAAGTTTAAAAGAAAAAAAAATCACCATAAACCTGAAGCCCATTTGAAGAAAATCTGGCTCCTTATGCATTGAAATTACTGTCACCTGACAGCAGGTGCTTTGAGCAAAACAACCCGAAGGATCATTCAGTCACATGAATCTACCTTGAATAATGTTCTCTAAATTGGGATTTTGTTGAGTCATGATTATTTTTAGGTCCTTGTATTCCTGTGTATGTCATTGTACCAGGTATCAGTAAAGATTTATTATTTCCATTAAAGGTGTGTAAGGGTTCAGGCAGGGAAATTTGCAGATATGGAATATACTGTAACATTCATGATTATATTTTTAGTAGTGTATAACATCCTTAAAGTATTTTACTTCAGATTTAGCCCTTTATGCCTATGTACAAATTAGATTATCTTATACAAAGTGCAGCTATGTGTCTATATTAGCTCAGAACCAAGAAATCAGGCCGTTTGTGTTGTTTTTCTTACATATATGGAAGGAGCAGGTGAGGGCTGTTAAGTCAGCTTATAATCTTATTGCAAGACACCATGTGATATTACACACTGGCCCTTTACATCAAGGGATGCATTTGTTGTTTGAGATAATTATAATTCAATATGCTCCAGCATGTGGGGCG
>JAQQAE010000138.1:19304-41457 GCA_029823295.1 Pseudamia nigra | reverse complement strand
AGTCTAATGTTTATCAGTACATTACAGAAAATAATGAACTTTATCACAATATGCTAATTTTTTGAGAAGGACCTGTATTGTATTTAAATGTCTGTTAATGTGATACAGTGCTCTGCTAACATTCCTTAATAGAAGCGATTGCTGCTGATTATGTTTTGCTGTCTGTAATTGACATTCCATCGTTTCAGCAAACTGAATTAATTACATTTTTTTTTGATGATGGAACAGGTCATGAAAAATTAACATTATGGCAGTCCATGATATAATTTTGTATATTTGCATCTAGGCAAGAGATATTTTTGTCATTTGGATCTTAATGTTGGATCTTAAATCTGATCTCTGGCGAAAGGACACATGTTCCTGTTTGTTCAATCAACAAATAATCTTTAAAGCCGCACAAAGTTAAGGAAGTAGAAAAGGAGGGAGAAATACTGCAGTAGCAGCAAAAGGGGAGGAAGTCAGTTTGTGTTAATAAAATCTTCTTTTACTTAGAGGCTGAATAAAGCTGGAAAAAAAAATGTGTGAATGATGGAAGAGAGAGGTGAAGGAAAGAGAGACTGGATGGTATATATCTTAAGCTTTCAGTATCTAAATGATTTGTGCATCAAGAATAAGATCCTTTTCCATAAGACTAATATCTACAACAAATTTACTGAAAAGTCATCATTTAAGTGCAATCAATATTTAATGCATGCAAGGATCCACCTATCAGTCCAAAGTTTGGACGCCTTGTCTTAGATTTTTGTCTTTATTTATTTTATTTTCAACATTGTATATTAATATGGAAGACATTCCAAGTGTGAAAGAGACTATATTTAAATTGTAGTGAATAAAAAAAATGTTAATTTGTGTCATGCCTTCCTAATAGGCTTTAGACCATCAGTTAAGCAATAAAATTTTAAACAATCCAAAACATTTTATGTTTTAGATTGTCCAAAGTACTGTAGTCACATTTAGCTTTGACTGATTTGCACATTGATGACATTCTCTCATCAGATTCACAAGGTTCACCTGGCAAGGTTTGCCATTTCTTGTCTTCTTTTTGTGCTTTAGATTAGTCATCTATCTTGTGCAGAGGAAGCATGGGTATTGAGTCAACAGCCCTATTAGTGCTACTACAACTACTGTACAAATCTGTTATGCTAAGAAACTTTCAGGTAAAAAGCACTCTGAGGTCTTTTAAATGTTGGTTTCTGAGGCTGGTAATTGTTATAAACTTCTCCTCTGCAGCAGAGGTAGCTCTTAGTCTTCCTCTCCTGGGACAGTCCTCGTGATGGTCATTCTCATCATCATCATCATCATCGTGTTTGATGGTTTTGGTGACTGCACTTTGGGACACTTTCAAAGTTCTTGAGATTTTGTGGATCGAGTGATTTTTATTTTGTCAGGTCTCTCTTGACATGTGACAAGCTACACCATTAATGGTGCTACGCTGGCAGCTTTACTGAAGCCTGTCTACAGTAACTTGTGCTACTTCATTTCTTGCTCCTGCGCATGCAGCGCTATGGGCGCTTCTCTTTCTCCTATCAAACGTGTCAGAGGAGTGAAAACACGGAGCCGAATCACGGACTGAACTGCTGAAGTGAGTCAGGGAGTGAAAATACAGACAGGAGTGATGGATTTAACAGTCAAGCTGAGGGACCTGCTGCATTAACAGTGAGTTTTACTCTCTTAAGAAATACACTGCGCTGGATATCACAGTGTTGACAAAATATCTCACAATATAAATTTGCTTCTATATTGCCCAACTCAAGGTAAACTGCCTTTTCTCTATACTTAGCTGAATGATTCTTGCTGTAATATGGATTTGTACAACTAGTTGTAGTAGCACTAATAGGGCTAGTCACTCTGTACCCACCCATAATCTACAGGTAGAGTCTAAAGCACGTTAAATAGGCAGGAAATTGTACAAATTAACTTTTGAATGGGCAGTCCTATGAGTAGAAAACTACCTCAGGTGACTGCCTTGTGAATCTATGTGGGGAAAGCTGTCATCAAAGCTAAATGTGGCTAAATATTGCTTTAATTATTTTGTGCTTTTTTGTTCACTATATAATTCCACACTTTTTTCACAGTTCGAATATCTTCATTATTCATGAACAAAGTTGAAAATTACAAAAAAAAAAACACCAAAGAGGAAGCGTGTTCTGGTATATTTGGTGTGTTTGCCCTCTGCATGAGATTGGTTACGTGTGCAGATAAACCAAATAAAGGTCAGAGCTAATGGAGGCTATATTAGGTGAAACAGATGAGAAAAGAAACCGAAATGGTAAAAGACAGAGGGACCAAGATGAGATGCCAGAGTGTATTTGCATGATATAATAAAAGTAGAGATGGGGAAGTTTAAAATGGAAGTGCTTGTGGGTGGTGTGATCCACTGAAAGTAGGAGTGACATTAAGAAGCGTATTAAAATTTCAGACGACGGGAGCTCAAAGGACATGTGGAGTGAAAAAAATAAGGTTAATACTCTTCAAGGAAGCCTGACACAGAGAGTCGGGAGTTTGATATTCACAAGAGCCAAATAAAATTAGAGAAAGACCAAAGTAGCAAAACGGTGGGAGATACACGCCAGCGAGCATGAGAGAGCAGTGAGGTCAGAGAAGAGTGGAGATTAGCAGTGAACGCTCTGAACAAAGGATTGAATGAGAAGGCAGTGGAGGTGAAGGAGAGAGCAAATTAGATAGAAGGCTAAATTAAAGATTGTGAACAGAGACAGGGCGACGCAGGGAGAGGGTGAGAGGAGTGAAACCATGCATGAAGGTAAAGCCCTGCAAGTCTTCTGTCATTTTAACGCCTCTCCGGGATGAGCATTGTTTCTCCTCCTCTTTGCCTCTTTCTCGTCTGTCATCTCTCTTTCTCCTCCATCTGCTCTGCTCTGTGTAGCATACAGCCCTCAAATTAACTTCTGCTACCTTGGCGTAATTAAAAACACTACCCTGAGACCGCGGGGGCCTCGGACTCGTCATAATCGATAATCAGCACATTTCCCAAACTTAATTCCTGTCACCGAGGCATCATTTTTACACCAATCTGATACTGGCTTCCTGGTATCTGTCACTGTTTGTGGTAATATGAATAAGGAAAATGGGAGTTCTGTTTCATTTAGATAAGGCAAACAATTCTTTCCCCTCTTTTATCGCGGCAGTCCTCTTCCTCACTTTGCATCGATCGGTCTCTCCTCTGATACTCCCCGTCTCTCTCCTCCTCTTTACTCTCTTATCTCCAATCAATCTCTTATCCACCTTCCTTCTGCTATCACCCAACTTCTATCTCCACATCTCTCAATCCTCTTTCTCTGCCGCCTTAGCTATGCTGCGCTTAAGTTATGTAAGCTCCACTTTAGTGCTGACATATTCAGTGCGAGGCTTAGTAACGCTGTTTGATCCTGAAAGTGTGGTGAATGGGAAGCGCCATTGTATGACTTTATCCATACATGTAGCATAAGTCTATGTACGTAAAAACTAGGGGTGGTTTGAATTATTACAACAATTTCCTCAGATCTACAACATTTTCACTTAGGCAGCCTTTGTAATGCAAAGTGTACCGCCATCAGCCTCCATCCTTAGCTCCTCATGATAAACTGTAGTCGCTAGTAAAGTGTCATTTCCCCTGAATCTTGTTAATCATGATTCCACCCTGAGAAAACAGCTTTAATGGACAGTAAACAGTTGATACAGATTCTATATGTTTCAATTGCATGTTAATTTGCTGGTTCTGTCAAACTGGCAGCTAGTGCCAACAGCATCGTAAACATCCTTTTATCGCTGTCGGCTCTGAAGAACAGTGCAGTTAAAATGTTTAAATGAGTCATCACGCGGGGCAAGATTGAATCTCTGACTTCGTCGTAGCCTTAAGGTTTTCTGCCGTTCTCCGAAATTTCAATGAGACAGAATATAATGGCACAGCTGTGGTGCACCATAAACAGATGACATGCACATATGGTAAAAGAGCTGCCATGTTATTACCAGCACTGTTATAGAACAAAAGGTTAGATGTGAAGCTCTATTATACTTGTATATTATTTGTGACTGAAGAGAAATAAAGGTTTTATTGCATTCATTTGCAAAAATGTTGTTGTTGGGTGTTACTGTTCTTGTTTATGTTAAAAGGCATTTGGGAAAGGTTACGTTAATTTGTCAAGGTTTTCAGAGACGGGAGCAAATGTAAATATGGAAAAATGTACATAATGTATTATGTAGTGTGCGAAGAGAGGTGACAAAAGTACACACTTTATTTAGACAAGCAGGAGTACGGATAGTTTTTTTTAATGATTTAAATACAGGCTCTATAATATTCCCAAGACTGAGTAGCCATTTTCATCTTTTTACATCTTTTTATGTTGTTGCTGCATCTTGTTGGGTTATATTATTTTCATCTTCTTGTGGTTTCACTTTTTCATCTAAAGCTTTTTATATTGTTTCATCTTGTTACATTAGTTGTGTGATATGCACCGATGGTTGTGGTGTGTTATTGTTCCAATTATTAGGTTTAAAATGGTTTTTCATATTGAAGACACGAAACAATGCAAAAAGCTTCAAAAGTAATTGGCAATTACCCACTAAAGGCCCATTCATCCTCCATGTTAAGTCCGTATACACACACAGGGCGTGTTCCCTCCAGTCTCAGCGTGCATTACGTTTCAAATTTGGTACTTTTTCAAGGGGCTTATGCATCCGTCCTTAACTTAGAAAACGGTGCAGTGCCACCGGAAATTGTGGGGGCGCTCTAGTGCAGTACAGCTCATGTGGCGGAAGAATAGAAGAAGAACAGAACGCAACATAAGACACTGAAAGATTAACAGAAACTGCTCAACTTTTTGAGAAGAGGCTGTGCCATAGACTGTATATATTAGTGTCATCTTGGACAACATCTTGGAGCCAAAAACAGGATGCAACCATATTTGTATGAACGGCGGCAGTGCCAGCGGAGCGAAGGGGAAGCTAGCTAACTGCTGGCCTTTGGATGCGCTAAAACTTCACCAAGCAGTGTTAAACAAAATCATATTACATTGTTTTTAGTGTAAACACTTACACTCGACTGCAGTTGTGGGTATCTCAGGTAAAACTATGTCCATATTGAATCAATAAAAGATACGAAGGTCCGACTGGGTCCGACTCCACCACGACACTAGTTACTATAGCAACATGTAATTGCACGGTTGTGAAATATTGGATTTTTTGCTGTCATATTTTAATAGTGGAGCAAAAAGTTAAAGATGAACCAGATCACTTTTTAGAGGGCCCAAATAAAATGTTTGAACGCATAAGGACTCTTGACATAAAATTTTTGGTCAGTATTTTCAGACAGAAATCCAATGTATCTCCACGCTAGAGGACAGTCTGAACTCCACACTGCCTGCTAGTCGATGTATTGTGTACATCCACACCAACGTAATGTAGGCATTGGAGTATAAATGCCAGCGACGGTTGACAATGTTTGCGTAGAGTATAAGTGGGCCTTAATGTGTCCACACCACAGACTGTGTATATTGGTGAACAAAATGACTGAAACATCACCCCTTGGTTTCTGAACAATCCTTTTGAAGCTTTGAAGGATGTCACTTACTATGACATTTTGGAGCCAAAAGCAAGATGTGACCATATTTGGATGAATGGCGGCAGAGCTACAGGAGCGTAGTATGTCAGGGGTCTTATGGGTAAGCTCATGCTAACCACTAGTTTACTGATGTGGTAAAACTTCACCAAGCATTGCCAAATAAAGTCATATTATGGTGTTATTGACATAAGCACTGAACCACAACTACAGTCGAGTGCATCTCAGGTAAAACTATACTCTATTGAATAAATAGAAGATACAAAGGTCCGACACAGTCTGACTCAGCTGGCGAGTTGAGTTACCATAGTGACATGTCAATCAAACCACAGCACAAGACTGATTTGTTGGATTATTTGCTGTAATATCTTATTAATGGAGCAAAAAGTTAAAGATGGACCAGATCACTTATTAGAGGGTCTAAATAAAACGTTTGAGACCATGATGACTCCTGACAAAATGTATTCACTTCTTTTCATAGAAAAGTCCAGTGTGACTCGTCAGGGCTTCTTGGAGCCCAGTGAACAGTGCCCCACCTGCCAACAGTGGTATTACAACTTCAAGTTACTTCTGCATCAGCCTTATTGAGCAGCCCAGAAATGTAATGTAATGTTTTACAGAAATGTAAAAGCCTGTTTATCTACACAGTACAGTTAAATACATTGAGAGCAAAAGTATACATTTGTTGGAAAACTACATAATCAAGTATAACACATCTGAAAATCCTACTGTACAGCAGTGAAGTATGTGTAATTAGTTACTTTCCATCTCTGTACGTGATAATGCCCATCATGTAGATTCTGAACCTACCAATTCTATTTTATCCATCCAGCTGGGTTCATTTATTTGATTGAATTATTGTTCATTCCCTCCACCAGGGAGGTTATGTGATCATGTTGGTTTGTCTGTTTGCTTGTTTGTTTGTTAGCAAGATTACACAAACTACTAGACTGATTTTGATTAAATTTTCACCCAAGGTAACCCTTGGGCCAAGGATGAACCCATTACATTTTGGAGATGATCTGTGCAGGATGCGGATTCTGGAACAATTGCTCACTTTCATTAACATTGCGAGATAGGGCCATTCATAAAAATCCGTCCAGGGAACAACAGCCTTGATGGTGGTATGCGCTCTCTGAGTGCCCTCTGGTTCAATGAAAGTGGTTAAGAACTGAAAAACTTTGCAACAGTTTATGCTGAAGATTCTTTACTTTCTTTGCCATAAACTAAGAATAAATAAAATAAAATAAGCGATCCAAAATTGTAGTATTTTTCCTGGCTGACAATATGGGTGCCAAATTATTTGAAACATCACTGTCAGCTTTGAGTTTCATAATCAGAGCATCTCTACTTACAGTCTGACCAGTGTGCTGTCTTAGAAGAGTTGTGCCTCTTTTAGCCTCAGTGTCTGCACTTATTAAATCAGTTTGATTCTTGGCCGAGTTTATAGAAAGTTGAGTCATGTTGTCAAACAACCCTGGGATAATCGCTCAGCGTTGTCGTCTGTACAGCTGCATTGTACTTTTTCATCGTTGGCTTTAAGGTCTGAATCAAAAGAGTTGGTCTAATTGTTTCAGACACAACACTGGTGACACATCTGCACTGTTACTGCTGAGATTTCTTTTTAATATTTGGGACGACTGTTTGAGGCTAGTTCAGATAATGGCATAGGTCGTGACTGGTCTGCAGGAGCTGCAGAGGCCTGACGCGCTATGACTCGGCACTTAATGACTGCGGGAAAATGCATCAGAGTTTCATCGTGACTGCAAATGTCAGGAAGTGTGGCCACAGTTACTCATGCATGCAGAAATAGATGATGCCCCGTAGTTCATGTAAATGTTCCAGTGTGTGCTGTCTTGAGATGTGAAAAAGGTGATTTTGTGTGTCTGACAGAGAGGATGCATGTGTTTGCATGTTGCTCAGCATTATTTTTAATTAGTAGAATTGGGCCAGGGTTTCGCTGTAGGCAGTGAAAGCACAGGGAGGGGTGGTGTTCGGCGGGATGTGCTTCTTGCCCGTCACACATTAGTTCACTCAGATGCAAAGGTGACTCTAGCGCTGATTGGCTGCTTTTAATGTGACCACTTAAATGAAAATGCCCTTGAACCTGGAGGATGAGAAAGAAACAAAAAGAAATGGAGCAAACTAAAACTGTACTACCTGACTTTGTAACTCTTTTATTTATCTCTGTACTTTGCTTTTTACCTGATATGAACCTTTTGTGCAAAACCTTTCATACTGGATGCAATTATACGTAACTGTTACATGAGTGCTGCTGACACTTGTACATATAAATACTGCAGATTTATTTTTACCTGTCAAAGTGATGTCACACTCAGCTACATGTACTACTGGCATATGCTGACTCATTCTTTCTCAGAGGCGAGTATAGCCGTATGTCATCTGCTTTTATTTTGACCACTTAGATGGAAACAATAACCAATCTATGGAGGATGACAAAACAAGAGACAGAAAGAATGAAAACACAGCTGACTTTTTAATTCTTTACTTGAATGTCTAACTTTTCATACCGATTGTCACAGGAGTGCTGCTGACAAATGTACATGCGAAATTCTGCAGATTTATTTTACCTGCCAAACTACTGCACGTGCTGACTTTATCTTTCTCAGCCCATTTACTGTTATTCTAAGTTATACTAAATTGTTGAAGACAGTATGAACCTTGTTGCATTTATCTTCCTCAAACTTGAGTACAGCACTGTCTCTTACATAGTTACATTTTTGATGAGAAAGACTGTAGTCCTACTTAAGTACATTTGGCCATGTGTCAATGAATACATGTAAAAGGAACGAAAGAGTAAAAACGACAACAAAATCAACAATATTATGATGTAAATAAACAAAATTGAGCCAGATAGCCAATAAAATTGATCAAATTCAACTAAAAAAGCAGCACAATTAGCAAAAATGACCAAAATTATCAAGTAATAAAACAAATGTGCAAGATAAGCCTGGAAAACACCTTGGAGTCCCCCAGAAGAGCTGGATGAAGTAGCCAGGGTCAGGGCTTCCCTGCTCAAGCTGCTGCCCCCACCCCCTCACCCCCCAGATAAGCAGTAGAAGATGGATGGATGGTTTAACAAGATGAGCAACAAATTGAGCAAAAATTATCAAGTAAATAAACAAAAATGAACAAAATAAGTCCCTAAATTAAACAAATTCAACAAGATAAGCAACAGAATGAGAAAAATTATAAAAAATAATTAAGTAAATAAATAAAACTGAACCAGATAACCAACAAAATTGGCCAAATTCAGCAAAATAACCTGCAAAATTAGCAGCAATGATCAAAATAATCAAGTAAACTGAACCAAGTAAGCAACTAAATTAAACAGGTTCAGCAAGATAAGCAATATAATGAGCAAAGAAAATCCTCTCTAACCTCTGGAGGATGAGAAACCACAGGGGATAGGTGAAATGAAAACCCTACTACTTGACTTTTTTTAGTCTTTGCCTGATATGAACTTTTGTGCAAAAGTTTTCATCCTGAATGCATTCATACTTAAATGTCACAGGAGTTGTGCTGACATATGTATATATACAACATGCTGCCAATTTATATTTACCTGTCAAACTACTCCCTTTGTCTCAGACTGAACTACAGCACTGTTTAGAGCCTGCTTTTAATGTGACATCTTCACTGAAATTGCCCTCTAACTGTACGGCGGATCCAAGGAAAAAATAAGGATGGCGATAATTACAAAACTTCTACCTGGCTTGATACTTTTGTTGCTTGCTTTCCTTTACCCTATATGAAACTTTGGCGCAGTATGCCTCATGCTAATGTGTTTATGTGTAAGTGTTAAAAGAGAACATGCACAAATTAAAGCTGCCCGGTTATTTCTACCTGTCCGAAGTGGTTTCAAACTCAGCTGCTTATGCTGCTGACATCTCCTGTCTTTGTCAGAGGTGAATGCAGCACTGATTGCAGCCTTCCGTTAATGTGACCACTTACAGGTTGAAATGAAACCGCCCTCGAAACTATGGAGGGTGCAGAAAACTAACTGAAGATGGAAAAAATGGAAATCCTTTGACCTTGCTGGCTGTTGTCTCTGTGCCTTCCTTGCTCTTTCTTTCAGTGGATGTTAAGCTGCATGTGTAACAGTTTTGACACTGAATGTTGAGAAAGGACACTCGGGTCTTTCGGTATTTTCGGTCACTCCTGACGACTGGATGATGCAGATCATTGTCTGGTTCCTGCTTCCTGTGGAATGGGTCAATGGCGTGACCCCTAAATAGTCTGAATGACTTTTTTTCACTTAAATGCATAAAAGGATGCCATATTGATTCATATTTGTGTGCTCTAAAACGTAAATTATTAGTAATTATTCTGGTATTCAAACTGTCAGTATCATGTGGTGTGACCATCTGGCCATGACTACTGTTGCGAAAACGTCTCTATAAATCTATCCAGATTTTTTTTCCCCCTTTTTATTTATTTGCATTTTATCAGACTTTTACTGAATGGAAAGTTTATGGCTCTTAAAGAAGAGACATGCAAAAACGACACACAAATATTCACTTGTCTCAAAATCATGGTTATTTAATGACGTTTTCAAGATCTCAGCCAAATGATTGAACATTTTTGCCATGAATCTCCTCTACTCTATTACATATACTTGAGTAGTTTTTGACAGAAAAAAAGTATTTCTGAGAGTTGATATTTTGAAGAATACTTTTTATGTTACTTTCATATGACAAAAAAGCAAAACTGTCAAGGAAATAAACAAAAATTAACCAAATATACCGCAAAATTGAACCTGAGATCAACCAAAAAGGCAACCTGATGTGCATAAATGAACAAAACGATCAAGTAAATAAACAGAAATGAACAAGAGGACTGACAAAATTTTACAAATTCAACAAAATAAACGCAATTAGCAAAACATATCAAAACAATCAGGTGAATAAACCAAAATAAGCAAGATAACTGACAAAATTCAACAACATAAGCTATAAAATGAGCAAGAGTTACCAAAGTAATCAAGTATATAAAGAAAAATAAACAAGGTAACTAATAAATTGAACAAATTCTACAAGATACGCAACAAAAGGAGCCAAAATGATCAAGTAAGTAAACAAAAATAAACAAGGTTGAGCAAATTTAACAAAATGAGCAAAAATGATCCCAATAATCAAGTAGATGAACAAGATAACCATTAAATATTGCAATAAGTGTCTAGCATGATGTATTTTTTATATTTTCCTGGTTGTGGTCTGACAGTTAATGTGACCTTTTAAGTTTTACCTGTAGAATAAATAAGCAGTTAGAACACAATGTACGTACGAGGCTACTTGAGTCATAATTATAGCGTAACAGTACTTTTACTTGAGTACTGTTTTGGCTCACTCTGCCCACCACTGTGAATCTCAGTGACATTTTCAGTACTGGATGAATTTCACTTTGAGTTTTTTTTTGTATTTTAAGGTTAATAATATTTATAACATTAGTCATCCACATACAACACAGAGGAGACCAATTATGCAGCCTGTTTACTGTTGGAATGTTATGGAAATGGCAGAGGTGGGTAGTACTGCAGTACCTTTACTCCTTTACATGCACCTGACTAGTCTTTCCAGAATACTTTTTACTCTTACTCAGTTGCGTTTGTGGTGAAAAAAGACAAAATGTGCAAGAAAACCTGAACAAATGGAGCAACAAGTGAAAAAACAAACAAAACAACAAACAAAACTTAACAAAATAAGCAACAAAATGATAAAAATTAACAAAAATGCACACAATATTTGCTTGAACGCAGTACTGTATGCTGCAATAATGTCCATGTAATAAAGTTACTCATGACTTGAGTAGTTTTTGATGAAATACTGAAATTCACTTTTATTAGGAAGTAACAATACTTTTCTTGAGTACTTTTTTGTGTACTCTACTCACCACCTTTGCTGCGAGGACAAAGAAAATGGTTAAAATGACATGTTTTACTGCTTGCTGTTTTATAATGGTGACCTCTTGATATTTTCCTCTGCACATTTACATTTTAATTAGCATTGTTTAGAGCATAGCAGACCGCTGCTCGCTTATTTCTTGCTGTCAACGTTGGGCTGAATGTCACCCTCTGAATTTCTCTCAAGCAGCAAAATCGGAATTGATCTAATATAATATTTCTGCTAGTTTTCTCCCTGACTTTGTTGTCACTTGCATGTCTGGACGAACCGCTCGTCGCGCTGTCCCTACAACCACGGGTCGGTCTTTCTCCTTCACTTTTCTCATCTCGCGCCTTGTTTTTCACATCCCATTTCTCTTTCTTTGCCTTTTGTGTTTTCCGGAAGAGTAATCGCACCCCTTCCTTCTTATCACCTCTGCTGACTGACAAGTAAACAACTTTTTCTTTTGGCTCGTACAAATATAAACACTTGCACCCCTTTGACTCAGCCCGAGTATGCCTTGAGCTCAACATGTTTTCATCGAGTCTGAATCATAGCCTCATCTGTTTTCTATTTTTTTTTTTTTTTTTTAATTTTCTCCAAATCTGACCTAAATCAAAGCATTGGGAATTATTTTGCATCCTGTGCCGAGTTCCAGTGATGGCTTTGAAACCTGGTTCTGGCACTCAGCTATGCATCGTAAATAAATAGAAATATGCAGTAAATTATTTTGGCACATAAAATCATGAACTTTAAAATACAAAATGAGTTTTGGAAACACACAAACATGACACAACTCACTCCCTTGTGTTAATGACTCTGTCTCTGTTCCATACATGTAATTTTTATTATTTATATCAGGTCCAGAGAACAATATTGACTTTGGCAAAAACCAAATGAAAACAGAAAGCAACAACAGTAATAGTTAAGTCATATTATTATTCATCTAATTGGCTCTATTTTATAGGCATCTGTTTGTGTATTTGGGGTGTACTGTGTGTGCTTTTGTGTCTTTTGTGCAATGTGTGTGCTTTTCAGTATTTATCGGCTCAGGTATAATTGCCTTTTTCTGTTCTAATAAAGATTTTTTTGTCCCAAAGCAAAAAATCACAATTTATATTTTGCGTTTGATCCTAACATCATTCCCCAGAAAACTTTGAAAAACAGAAACACATGGTGCGACAAATAACATCATTTTATATATATATATATACTATATATATGTACTTTCAAGTTTCTCTTTTTGATTTTTTTTTTTTTTCCTCTTGGATCGAAGTAAGAGTCTGTCGTTTGTGCCGGTGGATCAGTCATCGTATTCTCCCATTGCACAGTTCACACAGTTATCGACTTCCATAGTGATTCTGTCATCTTTTTTTAAAAACGTTTTTCTTTCTACAAACATTCACTGCTTGAATTAAAAGTGGATTCATGTGGCACAAAGGAGTCTGAAGTCACAATAAATGAATCTGAAATCTCGATGAACCCCAAAGGTTGCTACTTGTCGCTACCTGATCTGTACCCGGAAACCGGATTGGTTCCACGTATGTGTGGGGATACTACTTCCTGTCGTTATTTGTTCCACATAGGTTTAACAGTGCTGCTTCCTGCTAGTCAAATTTGAAAATAAAATACAGTTATTACTCAAATGACTTTGTATTTATTTGATAGGGTTAGGTCAGGAGTCAGTGACCCTTACAATGTAAAGAGCCATTTTTAGACACAAAGTTAAAATATGTGTGGAGAAGCACATGACAAGTGATGCACATTTTAACTGGCAATGTGTAAAAAAATGTATTATTACTGTTTATTATATTGATCATTTCGTTAACTCGTTAATTTTTGTTCATTTTGTAGATCATTTTCATTGTTTGCTCATTTTATTGATGATCATAGTCCTTTTTTTCATTTGGCAGATAATTAAGTTAATTTTTTTTGTTCAGTGTTCATTTTACTGATCATTTTATTAATGATAATCAATCATTTTGCTAGTTTTGTAGATTTTTTTCAAGTTTTTTTCTTATTTTTTGTTCATTAACTAGTTATTTTTTTTCTTTTTATTGTTGATTTAGTCTTTATTTAGTTAATTTTGATTTATTATAATGTGTGATGTCTATTACTAGACAAAGCCATAAGAGCCACTGGGGATGAGTTAAAGAGCCACATGTGACCCTGGAGCCACAGGTTGCAGACCTTTTGGGTTAGGGTCAGGGTTAAGGCTCAGGCTTTTTAACCCTATAATAATAATAATAATAATAGATTGGATTTATATAGCACTTTTTATGACACCCATGTCACCCACAGTGCTTTACTACATTTGTAGCTGCATCTGTCCTAGGGCAGACTGATGGAAACATTGCTGCCAATCCACGCCAACAGCCTCTCCTTGCCCAAGGACATGACTATGACTGGGATTGAGCAGGGTTCGAACCTCCAACCCTTTGCTGCGACTCTAACCCTCAGCCTATTCTAGAAACAGATGTAAGTTACTTGGAAATACAAGACAGGAAATGGTACTCCTGCACATGCTTGGAACTAATCTGGTTTCTGGATTTGAATCAGGTGGAAACCCTGCTTTCTAAACATGCTGCATGACCAGAAAAATCATTTAATTAAAGTATGGGTGAAACATATCCTTTTTTTTTAACTTATGGCAGACCTTTAAACAATCCTATATTTAGTTTTAATATTATTCCATTTGCAGCATGTTCAGAAAGCAGTAAACCTTTTTGGCCTCGATGGAATCTGGCGGTGCCTCCCACAAACATTCATATATACGTGTGCACACAACGACATACGCACATTACACTCCCCATCCCGGGAATCCATCAATGCATGCACACTTTTGCCTCCTCCATTAGTTTGTACTGCTTAGGATCTTGCCTTTCAGAAATGCACTTCTGTATTCCGACGTACACCCCCGTCTCCTGGTTTTGTAATCCATATCGACTCTATATTGTAATCCCAATGTCTTTCTTTTAATAACGTCTGTGCTCTGAACGCTCTTTCCAGCCCGTATCGATTGATCATGTCCAGTGCTCCCGACTCTGTATTTATGCTCCCATAATCCGCACGCACACCAAGCCAAAAATCATTGTCCAACCACAGAGGACACATAAAAGTCACATTCATTGTACTTTGAAAAAGAGTTTTAAAATGGCCATCAGTGCTTAAGTTATAACAAGGTAGCGATGAAGAGCCACGGTATCCTTTTTTACTGTTGTGATTTTTGCCAAAGAGTGTTTTCCAGTGTTTTTTTTCATCCAGTCTAAAACCTCATGGTGTTGTGTGGGCTGGGCCTCTGGAGAGTGTTACCAAGTCTGGTTCTATTAGTGTATGAGCTTTACGGAGATCCACATTGAGCTCCCACCCTCTCTGTTTCTGCTTTATAACTCTGTTCTGTTGCTCTTTTCATGTTATTTCCCCCTTTGATTTTGTTCCATCCTGTGTTTGTATGCCACTGATCATCTGTTCTTACCTGTCACTCCACTCCAATAGATTGAGTCTTTGTGTCACTATTTGATTCTGTTTGCTACCAGTCCATAAAGCTCAGCCTTGAGTTTTTTAAGACCGTCTTGTCTCTGTTCCATTGTATTTCTCCCTCTCTTTTTTTTCCACACGTCTATGCCCTCTCTTTTCTTTGCCTGTCACACTTTGGATCAGCAAAACAGGGCCTCATAAAAATCTTCACCTCACTTTCAGCTTCACTTTTTCCATCTCCCCCTCCATTTTTCTTGACTTTTCCCAGGGCAAATCAAGAAGCTATACAAGTGAGGCTCCAGTCAATTTTACTCCTACCCATCCCTCTGAACTCACACCCTTCCTTTCTTCATCTGCAGTCACTTTATCTTTCCTTCCTCGATTTTTCCCCTGACTCCAACTCTTTGCCCTTCTCAAATCAAGATCTCATTCATGCTGTCCTCTTTCAAAACCCTTTATACCCCTTAACTTTTCTTTTATTTCATTCCAACTATACCCCTAGACAACACTTTCCTCCAGCTCTTCAGTGCTCTTTCCGTCCTTCCCTTTCTCGTGGCCCTTGTCCTTCACATTTCCACTTGTAATCCCAGTGTTAGAGTTGGAGTTGGTTGTATTATAAGCATGAATATATCCCCGCTGGAACTCGCAGCGTGCTCCAAAACCCCCACTGTTCTCCCCCTCTTCGCTGGTTGTTGAAGATGTTGTGCTTGTTGTTGAGGCGCACTGCACCAGCATCCCATGAAGTGACTGGCTCCGTCTCGTCCAGATCACACTCAGTCGCTTGGCGTAACTGACAGCACCATAGCGCTTGGCAACAGTTGCCGCAGCATCAGTAGCTAAGGCAACAGATGAACCCATATCCAGTGAGTGCCGTCGTTTGCTAATGGTCCCACAGGCAGGACTTAGAGGGGATACTGGGCTTTGATAAGCCTGAGAGGAGTTCCATTTGTCCCTCCCTCTGGGAGTGATTCTCCAGTCCAACAGCTCCGAGTCTCTCAGGGGCGCAGCCAGGGAAAAACTGGCACGATTGGTCAGTTCTCGTTCCAGACGGGGCTTAGGACGTTCCCGAGAGCGCGACTGGCGGGGCAGGGTAGACGGAGGTGAAGGAGAGTAGTAGAGCAGAGTTCTGTCACTGTCAGAGGTGTACAGTGGCACCTTCTCCAACTTTCTCTGCCTCACCACTAGCGCCATCTCCCCCCCTGCCCCTGACGTTGTGGAAACCACCCCACCAGCTGAAAGGAACTGCTCCAGGTTTACTTTCGGTTTGGGCCTGGGCTTTGGAGGGAGTTTAGGAGGTAGAGGGGAAGCAGAATCAATAGCTTCCTTCTCCTTTTCCTTCTCCTTCTCTTTGTCCCCTCCTCTTTTTGATGGCAGACCGTTTGGCAGGACCACCATCATCATGTCCCCCGAGCCATTTGATTGGTAGCAGCCACTACTATTCCCTCCTTTATCTCCACCTCCTATACCTCCTCCCTGGCAGCAAGCCCCTCCTCCTGCCTCGCTGTTGCTGTTGTGACATATAATGTGGTCGCCATGATTGCACACACGATGGCGAACCATGAGTGCTACAGTAAACACAAGTAGGGTGACCACAACAACTCCGCCGACTAAAATGGTGAGGGTCCCACCCAGGAAGTGCGCTTGGAGAGAACGGCATGCTGGGTAAACATCCTTAGTGGAAAACGTAGTGCAGCCGAGGACCTTTGTTGCTGCTAATGATGTAATTGTGTCATCAAAAATGGCGAGCACACACAGGTTATAATCCACTCCAGAAACCAGGTTCTTCAGCAGGAAACGGTCACTCGTAGATGGTAGAATTCTAAAAAGAGGGAGAAGAAACAGAAAAAATAGAGGTCAGTGAAATGAAATTGCCCACCATGCCCAGGATTTATAGAAACTTTGAGAAACATAATATACCTGTAGTAACCTGAAGCTTACTATAGATATTTTGGCTATTGTGGAAGTAAGGAGAAAGGTTGATTATTGGAAAAGGAGCTGAGGGAAGGAGGGTGAAAGGATGACTAGAAACAGCACAGGAGTGGATACTGCAGCAGGGAAAGAGAGGGAAAATGAGGCTATTGATGGAGATTGCGCCCAGGGAACATGAAAAGAGAACTCTGTCTGCTCATTTGGAGTGCAGGGCTGTGTGTATCTGTGCGTGCTCGGACTTGAATTCCGGAGAGAAGCAAGCGTCAAGCCATTTTGTGCGACCTCACATTTTAAAAATGAGGCCATTTTAGGTCTAACGGTCAGGGCTAAGATTACAGTAAAGGCAGTCATCCCCCTCATTGAAGTTGTACAATGTGTTTATGCTTTGCAGTCATAAGCCCGACGGTGATTTGTTGTCTTTTTGTTAAATGTGTTCCAGTAATGAGTGAGTGTTCATGTGGGATAATAAAGAGAGAAGTGCTTTGAAAGTGCCTCATTTTAAGTGTACAAGCTGCAGTTAGAGATACCAAACAGGTGAGGGGTGAAACAGGGAGGGTTAGGAACAATGAAAACAGGTGGTGATGAGAACGAAGGGACAACGGCTTTACATAAAAGTGCAAATAAATGTTATGGTTGCACAATTAGATGGATCTATGTAACATGTTGGATGGTAAAAAATTGCTTTTTTTCATGCTAGTAGATTTGTCTGAGTGACATACCACAGTAAAATGTGTGTGGGAGACTATAACAAAGCTCAAGTGTCTGTCACCGATGTCTTTCTTTGCCCTCTGCTGTCCAACACTCGTGTGTGGGCATGAGTGTTTTGTGCATTTTTATGCTTCTACCATGAATTGTCAGTGATTTCTTTTATACAAACATCTCCATTTTTCCATGCTTTATCAAAGGAGTTATTGTGTCTAATTTCTAAACGGCAGCTCTTATAAGCTACGTCCCACAAATGTAATCTACTGTGGTGTGAGTTGGACTCTGGGGGAGCCGTTGCAGAAGCCCTCCCTGACCTCAGCCTCTTTTATATCCTATTCATACTGAACAAACCAAGGACAGCAACAATGTAGCCTACTTGCTTTTAGTGTAATTTTGAATGCAGTAATTTGGTGCTTTTAATGACTCAGTTTTAGATGAAATCATTATAATTGATAGTTCTCACAAACTGTGGTGTATGCTTTAATGCTGAGCCTGTTGGGGAGTAAAACGGCGGCTCTGTGCTCCAGGTAAGCCACAAAGTAGACATGGATTTGGGTGATACTGAACACTGGAATTTCAGAGTTTTCTCAAGAACAAAATTATTCACTACTGTATGAGATGAATGTGGGATTAATACATGTGCAGCAGAACAGGGTAGAATTGGCTATAGTGCTAATTTCTGAAGACAAGGTGCTGTACTCATGAATGATGTGAATACCAATTATAGCAGCTAAATACACTATCTCTGAACTCCTAATTTTTAACCCAATCTCATTATGATTTGATAAATCATTACAATGCACCATTTGACACTTGGAGCCCTGATAAAAATCTTGAGAAATACACAAGGCATTCTCATTAAAAGCAGCCTTATCCTCCTGCATTCATTAGGTCGCTATAGATCGTTTTCTAACTCTGTCACAAATTCACCAATTAACTCATTCCCTGCAACGAAGCGACTTTGGGACCAGGTGTGTGTTACCATGGAAATGGCTCATTATGTGGTTCAACGGTGCAGTACTTCTAGTAACATAAAAGCTTAACATACACCAGAAACACATACTTTTTCATGACAAGTCACTGTCTCTGGTTCCTTTTTCCAACATTAGTCATATCGGTCTTGCAGAATGAAGACTGGCATGAAAGCTAAGTTCCTTCTTCAGCACAGAAAAGCATTCTAAGAACGGAAATCAACCAAGGCATTGCAACAAAATGAAAACCCAAAATAAAAGCCTGTCTAGATCAATCAGACACACTGTGGGCTATGTGAGTTTAGGATGTAAAGTCCAGTATTAAAGATGGCGGGTTTCCCACATGAATATGCAGAAAGCGGCTTTCGTAGTGTCACCGCCGCCTCTGTTTCTGAATAAAAAGCCTTGGTCATATTACAGGCTTACGAAAGACTCTGAGAAATATAATGTTGACCAACTTAATGTCTGTGTATAATTGATCGATCCCTCAAGGCAGAAAGACTTGACCATTACTGAGGGAGTCATGTTCTCTGCTAAGGGGCTTCTTCTAACAGTGGTTATATTTAAATCAGTTTCCCCTTTCTTTGCTGGTGAGCTAATGCACCTCAGGTCCCATTTTTCCCATGTTACGCTGGTTCAAAATGATTAATATTAGTGATGTGATACAGCATACTGGAATGAAACAAATATTCTTAGCCCATACTGAGACAAGCAATATTTAAGCTGATTCATTAGCTCCTTACATAGTGTCTTTGGGAATTCTCCTGCCCCGAGTGAATCTGTATGTATGTGGATTAACATAAAACCAACTGTGCACCCAGTAGCTTTTCTGAAGACCTATATATGACTAACTGGGACACAGCATTTCGAGACTGTGAACCTATTGTTTGATCATGGCATACACATACACAAGTACATTTTTCTAATCCTGCCATTCAGTGCATTCTCCTTTATTTATTCTCCATCCTTCCCTCTGTCCTTCCTCCCGTATTGTTCCATTTCCATCCATCTTTTATGAACAGATTTCCTTCTTCGGGCTGATCATTCACTCAATCGTCTACACTTTTCATTGCATTGTAATCACCCGTTTGTTTTTTTCTCCCTCCCTTTATCTAAATCTGCAGTGGTGTGCTTTTTTCCTGCTCTTATTCACCCTCTTTCTTGGCATCTTTTAATTTTTTTTTTTAGTTATGTTCAGACCTGTAGCATTTGTCTGCTCCCTCTTTGTCTCTGCCTCCGTATTTCCCCAGCCAGTCAGCTCGGCTAAACTCAAATCCTTGTGCAATTCTCTGTGCGCTCTACCTGACCTCCGAGCCTTTCTCTTTTCAGCACTCACTGTACTATCTCTCTATTAGCCACAGCTATAACCATGTACCATTATTAAGCATCCAAGGTCACTCGTCTTTGCTTGTTTCCTGTCTTTTGTACTTCTCTCCTCTTTACCCAGCTCCTTCCTCCTCCCAGTCCTTGTATCACCACTTCCTTCTCTCCTCTCACAGACTTTGCCATGTTTATGAGCTCGTGAATCTTCTCGTCTATTGTTTTTGCAGTTCCAGAAATAGATGAACAAATGCACTAAAATATACATAGAAGACTAGGACACATTCATGAACCCATGAATCTTTGATATGCGTATTCGCTGTTACTACTGGCTGCACAATGCATTTTTAACCATATTTGCATACTCACTTTCACATGTGCGTGCAAATGTGCAGGTTATATGCATGTATAATATCCTGGACAAATAATAACAAGCTGTCAACTTAAATCCTCAGTGCTCCTTAGCCAATCTGTGATCATGAATACAAAGTGCTCCTCATAAAACCTTATGGACTAGACAGTGTGAAGGGGAATTGACTGACTAAAGTGATTGTGTTAAAGTGGCAGGGTTGTTTCTCCTGTTATCCCTTTATTTGCATTCACTAGTGTTGTGCTCTGTCACCTTATATACCACCCGTGTGCTTGTTTCGGTCTCTGTGCTTCTAATTACGCTTAAACCCTGCAAAGTCACACACACAGATGCAGGAGAAAGTGAGAGAAACCAGGGAGTGCTTTGTTGAAGTGGGTGACACAGAAACGAGTAATTATTAGTACCCAAGATTGGGGAGGAGAGAGGGAAAGAAAAGAGCGATGGCGGAGGGATAAAGGAGTGGCAGAACCCTGTCCCTCTTTCCCTGGTGTTTTTTTTGCTATTCTTTGTGTTCTCATTTCTCGCTCATTTCTTCTCTTCTCTATCTGCGTTATCAAGTCGGGTGGTCTGACACCAGACAAGATTGGGCGCTGAGAGGAAGAGAGACAGAGAGAGAATGATGGGAGAGGAACAACAAAGCAATTATCTGCTGTTCAAGCTGACAGCTATTCTATTCCTCGTTTTCTTTTCCCACGTCATGTCCTATGTTCATTTACCCTTTTCCCCCATTTTTGGTCTGGATCCGTCGGCCTGTTTACCATCTCGATTTTATTTGGTCTCGTCTTCTGTGTTCCTTGATATGTTTTTCCTTTTTTTCCTATCCCGTCTGGATTTTGTTTCATCCCTCCCTCCTTTTTTTCCACTTTTCTTAATCTATCCTTTTCACTCGGCTCTCCCTCATTTGGCCTGATTTTGACCATGCTGCCTGAATCGGTTGTTTTCTCTTTTAGTCTCGCTCCCTTTTAATGACCTCTTTCACATCCCCAATCCCTCATTATTGTCTGTCCCCATCATCTCCTCTTCATTTTGTTTTAAATACCTGTTTTAAGGTAGTATTTATCTCTGTCCATTGCTCTCTTGCTCCATTCTTCACCCTTCCCTTTTCTTTGACCCTACAGTGTAATACAATTTGACAAATGTATTGAGTGCTGACCCTTTCTCTCTTTTGCCCTTTCTCTTTCGGGGATATGAGTTGACAAGTATTGATATATTGTTTAACACTTAATTACATCTTCCCCTGGTGTCCAGCTCTCAACTCCATTTTTTTCCCCTCACCTTTCTAACTTTCTTGGTTTCATCCTTTGGTGTAATCAAGTCACTGTTCTTCCTTCTTTCCTTCTTCTGATCTTTGCTTATGCATGCCTCCTCCCTGCCCCACAGCTATATCTGTCCTTACATCCTTATCTCTCTCTGCCTCAGCAGATGTACTTATCTGGTTTCTTGTGTTATTTCTGTTATTGGTTACCAGGCTTATTCCAGGCTAAAATAGGAAGCCGATATCAGTTTCATCAGCAGTCTCATACTATACAGGACAAAAAGCCATATGTCATATGCCAGAAACTTTAATGTACAGACATTTGATTTTTTTTTCCTCCCTCAACTTTCATCTCAAGGTGTTTTATTCCTCCAATGGTGGAAAAATATTCTGTCTATGTTGTATTTTTTGCTTAGTATATCAAAATGAAGCACCCTTACATTTTAAAATACTAAAGAAGGTTTTACTGCCCTTGTCAAATATTAGTTAAATGTTCAACATAATTAATTTTAGCAAATTAGTGGTGTTGCCTATGCGGCCATTTTTCAGGTTATACTTTAAAATCTCTTCTAAATCTTTTCAGAATCATTACCTGTCTGTTTCACAGCATGTTCCTTTCCTATGGCTGTCGAACTCTCACCCTGTCCTTTTTAACTGTGCACTTCTTTC